>LPNX010289417.1:2786-200540 GCA_001517045.1 Pseudotsuga menziesii
GCAAGAAGATAATAATAATATTCAAGTTATCTCTTTAAAAAACTATAATTATATTTTAAAAATGAATTTTACAAATGTTTTAAAACTATAACAAATAATTTTTTCACAAATCAACTTTCTTTATCTATATAGCATTAATTAATATTTAAAAAAATATTTCAAATATTTCAATATGTAAAGATTACATAGCTAAATACATAGATATTACATAATTAAATGATTGTCAAGGTTATCTCAAGTTGTTGTTATTTTTTTCAATCAAAAAAACCCTTTTTCTTGTTATTCTATTGGTATCAAAGAAAACGCTACAACTTACCAAAGTCTTCCCACTCCATGACCTCCATCAACCTTGATCAACTGACCATAACAAAACAGAAAGAATTGATTTCATGTCTTAACATACTAACATATTACATACCCTGCCATCTTTCTTGACACATAAAAAAACATACTTACTATATGTCATCCACAACAAAAAATTTACTATTGTTTGATTCTCAGACTAACAGACAAAACTAAGACAATCAAACATATACTGAAATGACAACAAAAATACAGGCTACACTAACAATCCAAGGGTTGAATACCCTCGGTTAACAAAAAGTCTTCCATGAATTCTTGAAAGTGCAAAAAGCCTTCTATTTTAGCAACAACTTGCTTTGACAACTAACCAACCTCCAAATTGAAACACTAGGAAATATGACATAAAGAAATCTATTGAAAGGAGTTGATTAATGCTTTAACTATGGTGCACCAATGCTTGAGTTGAATAACCTCTAATTTCAATCTTCCATTTTCCCATTCCATAATTACTTTTGAGTCACCAAAAAGAGTAAGAGGATCAATACCAATAAAAGAGGCAAATCTCAGAATGCCCCATACACAAATCAATTTAGCTCTAGTATTGCTATCGATATCGCCTCCCATCCACAGTCTAAAATAGTGATCATTGTTTAAATACAGAACCATACCGCAACCACATTCACCATTTGAAGAAGCACCATCAAAGTATCCAACAACCGAGGAACATGTAAGAGAAGGGGCATACATAAGCTTTGAATTATTTTCTTTACATGTAAATTGAAACTCCTTGAAATTACTAATTCCCTTAATAACACATTGATAAACATTAGGCACAACATCTTCAAATAGAACCTTATTTCTCATATTCCAAACAACCCAACTGATAAAAATAGGTAGAATCTTACAATTATCTCCATCATGATCTCTTGAAAATTTCCTCCAAATTTGAGAAACCCCAAAGAGTGCACACCTCTAGATCCTCACAAGCTAGGTCTAAACACTTCTGCTAAAAGAACAATGTATAAAAATATTTATCAACATAATGTAAATTTCTCTTACACAAAGAGAAACAACTAGGTCCTATACAACCCCTCTTTAACAAGTTATGCCATGTCAACAGCATATTTTTCATTAACACCAAAAAAACACTTAAGCTTTTGATGAATGTTCCGACTCCACAACTTACAATACTAACAACATTTTTCATATTGAAAGAGAGAGTTTATAAGGGCTTCATAAGCTTTTTTATCTATGACAATTCCAGATTGCTTATTCCAATCCCAAACTAATCTATCATCTGTTTCAACCAATTTGATGCCATCATTGTTTAAAGAACATATGTAATCATCCCATAATATGGCCCAAATTCCCATAAGGCCAATATCCATGGGAGTAAGCCAATAACCATCCTTAATAATAGCCCATCTTAGTCTTTTAATTTGATTGAGATTTGTTAGGCCAATACCTTCTTACTGCTCCATAATTTCCACTGGTAACTTATATCTTCCATTACCGCCAATAAATGGGTCAATTAATACTTGGACACTTTTAGCATTCCCAATATCCCAGGAAATCTGTTTTTTTATCCAATGTAAAATTTTAATAAAACTATTCCAAATAATAGAAGAACCTTTTAACTCGAACTCTATAGATCTAAACCATCTGGTAAAAGAGACATCTTTTATGTATTTTGATTTGGTGACCCTGCTCCACAACCATTTATCAAATAAAAAATGTTGCATACTCTTCATACCGAGGGCGAGATTAAAACTAGCCAAATTTTTGATACCTCATCTATCCAAGGCTTTTGGAAAAGATAAAAGTTCACATGACACTAGATGAAATCTCTTTTCTCCACCTGAACCTACCCAAAGAGAATGGAATATTTTTGACCTAATAATATTTATGATTGATTTGGGAACCAACATCAAAGAGAACTAGAACACCAGAATACTCAAAAGAACAACATTAATAAGGGTTAATATTCCACCTAAAGAGAGAAATTTGTATGCCTGGTTGTTTATCCTTTTCTCATTTTTTTTCACCAACCAAATCCAGTCATCCACCCTACTTATTTGTTTTTAACACAAACCCCAAATATCTGAAACCGTCATCCATACTTGTTACTATAAACTGAAACACAATATTTATCTCCCTTAATACCTCTTCAGATACCTTGTATTGATAAATACAATATTTTTCCAAACTGATATCCATTCTGAAAGCAGTGAAAAAGATAGATAATATATCATAAATATTCTTCCACTCATTTAACTTTTGAGGTTGAAGAAAATCACATCATCAACAAACAGTGAATGAGAAGAGCTAAAGTAAATTTGATACATGTAAACTTTATTCTTGACAATCTCTATGGATCATCCTGCTTAACCCTTGGATAACTAGTAGGAACATAAGAGGGGACAAAGGACAAACCTGTCTTAATCCTCTGGAGCTGCCAAAAAATTTGTGGGAGAACCATTCACCAAGACAACAATAATTGCTGAAGAAACACATGCAAGTATCCAATTTGTGACCTCCACAGGCAAACCAATCTGAAGCAAGATAATTTTATGAAAAACCCGATTAACTTATCATAAGCTTTGGAAAGGTATAACTTCATACATAGAGAGTTGAAATTCCTCATTTTTGCAATATGAAGACATTCATGGGTGACACAAATAGCATCCAGAATCTGCCTATTTTATCAAAATCCAAACTGCTCTTTGGATATCATTTTTGATGGCTTTGGATTTATCATTTTAGCAATAATTTTGGTCACCATCTTATAAAGCAGGTTGTACAAGGCTATAGGTATAAAATCGAAGAAATAATATGGTTTTTTCTTATTTGGTATAAGTGCAATGAAAGTAGAATTTAAAGATCTAGACATAGTATCTTCTCTCCTTGACAGCTCATCCAAGTTCAATAAATGGTTCCCCGTGATATATAAAAAAAAGTGATAAAAATCTCTATAGGCCAGCCATATGTACATAGGCTTTTATATTTAGGAAAACAACATAACACTTTTTTTATTTCATCCATGGAAATAGGAACCCCAATATGAATCCCCTCCTCACTAGAGAGGAAAAAGGGATAATAACCCACAACCTTCAATTAATTTTCAATACTAGCCCTGCCATTGTCTTTGAACATAACACTGAAGTACTCCTCTACTGCTTTTTGAATTCCACTCCGAGAAGAAAATTTTAACCCAGATAAAGAATTTATATCCCTTATAGAGTTTAAATATTTTCTATAAGATGTATATATGTGAATTTGTTTTTGTTTTTTTATCCCCAACTTCAATCCATATTTCCCTACTCTTCAACCTCCATTGCTTCTTCTTCCTTTATTTAAACATTATTCTTTTTTGTTTTCCAAATCCATTAAACATTCTTTTTTAAACATTCTTCTTTTTTGTTTTCCATATCCATCAATCTGTTTCTTTCTTCTGAAGAGAAAAAACCCATTAGATTTGCCACAGGTAAATCCTTTATTTGAGTTTCAATCATAATCAAAGTCTATTTTTCATCTAATTCCTTCTTTTTTATCCATCCAATCACCACCTTTATAAGTTTCTTGAGGTTGAAAACCAATATGTCCATGTTGTTTAGTCTTTTTGGAACTGTTAAGTCATCCCAACAAGACCTAACCATTTGACAAAAGTATCCATCCTTTAACCACAACTAATTAAACTTGAAAGGATAATTAGAAATCGATGGCTCTTCTTCAAAATGTAGATTAATGGGATAATGATAAGAAATATTAGCCACTAAATTCCACGATCGGTACTTGGAACAAGCATTTAACAAATATTCTGACATAAATAAGTGATCTAATCTATTTCCACCTCTATTAGAACCTGTAAAGCCCTAAATATTGGGCACATTCCCCTCACAGTGGTGTATTACCCCCTATATTGTGGTGTATTACATATTATTGATGTCAGATAGGATCTATTAGTGGGTCTATCAGTTGTTATTGTGCACCTTTGTCTCCTATATATAGGAAGGAGATATTTTTGTATCTTGTCTTGTCTTATATACTCAGTGCATTTTGTAAGGAGTTTTTTCCCTCAAAGAGAATTGATATTTATCTCTATGATTGATTATTAAGGCTTTGATTACTATCTTCTTTTCTATTTCTTCTCTTTCTATGTTATTTCTGGGACTTGGTTGCATAACATTTGGTATTAGAGCTCTTTCCTTAGGCTTGGCTTCTGCAAAATGAATCATCTTGGAATTTTCACTAAATTTTTTTTGTAGAAGGATCCATAGATTTACATTAAAAACCCACTTTTAAAATAGACCAGGTTATCTCTAGTACAAATTTTAGATCTTGATCCATTACATTTTCAGATATATTCACAGAGGAATATAGGGTTGTTTTACTAGTCCAAAACCTAGTCTAAAACAAGTGTTGTGGGGAAAAAGGTCATATCTGAGGCATCCAAGATACAAATTGAGTGAGACCTTTTGAATCAGAAAGAGGACATACTAGGGTATCAGTGGTGGGGTATTTAGATGTAGAAACGAAACATTTCACACGTGGAATGCCATACAAGTTGACTCTTCTAGATAGGCCAAAAATACGTAGTGTTGGGATATTTGCAATAAATTTTTATTGCACATACAAATTAGGTCATACCTATGAAATTGGAAAGAGGAAACTTACCAATATACATCACAAAGAATTTTCAGACACATTGGAGCTCAAATTTCAAATTAACAGCTGTTACAAGTCACCCCTAAAACAATCTTCCGATCAGGGTTTGAAAAAGGTACATCATTTTAAATTTGAATAACTTTGAGTAGAAATATATATTTGCAGTGTTCACAATGCCACCAAAAGGAAGTGGAAAAATTCACTCCTCTCAAACTACTAGAGGATTCATTCTTCACATATGATGAAAGTGAAGACATATATTTTAGGGTTTCCAAGTTGGAAGATATGATTAAAGGGATGGCTAGTAAAGACGATCTCAATGGGATGGCTAGTAAAGAAGATATTCAAGAATTGAAAGAAATGATACAACATATATTTATTCAATTTCTTCTAGAGAATCCATAAAAGCCCTATTTCTCCGATTTATTTTGCATAATTGTATGATATTGGTTTTGCTTTATTTATGAATTTTTTGCTCCTTATAATATGAAACTTCGCACTGAGATAGACTAATCTGTCTTCTTTCCAACCCAACAGGTTAGAGAAAAATCGGATTCTCCAAGTGGGACTTATGTTGAGTTTCCCAAGGTGATTGTTTTGAGTACTTTTTAGCATAGAGAACTTGTACGAACTTTCACGTGTCATTGTTTCAAGAGGAAGGGTCAACCAAATCTTCCCTGTATTCCCTCTCATACAAAAACTAATGTTGAGGAAGGGTACTTCCTCAACATTAAAAGGAATTTCCCTTCTAGTGGATATCTCTCGACATAAAGATCGTTCTTCTAAAGGTTGGACAACCATTTCCCATGACCCCCTCCATGAAAAACACTATGATTTAAGAAGGGTTATCTAACACTTCCAATGGAAACCTCATGACAAGAATAACATTATTTTAGAAAGTTTGACCAACCATTATGCTTTCTCTCCCTCCATGAGAATTCAAACCCCAATGAAGTTTTGGCTAATTCCTTTTTTTGGATCAAACTTATGTGGAAACTATGCTTAAGGAATGGTTGGCAAACCCTTTCACTTGATGAGCCCAAAGAGAAACACCATATTCGAGGGAAGGTCAACTAACCCTTTGTTTTTGCTCATCCCCAAGAAATGTACGCTGGAGGTAGGGTTGGAAGAACCTTCCCATGATCTCCCATACCCCCTTTTTCCTCTTCTCCTCTAGTGGAATCATAGACCATCTAGTGCTCTTTTCACAACCATCTCGGACCACTATATTATCTACCAACATGGTATTTACATAGATTTAAATCATCATGATAAGCCTAATATATGACCCATACATGGATATTCACATCATGCATGCCTAGGCATTCATTAGTTCGACCTGGCCTTAAGCTTCACAATAAAAATCTTTTACTATTATTTTTACATCATTTACGCAATCCAATTTAATACATTCCAAGGGTCAAAATTGTGATATTATAGATGAATTTTGGAAAACTATTAAAATCATCGTAATACAAATGATGACTTTTGGAAAAGTATAAAAAATCACCATATTCAAAGGACAAAGGTCTCTAGAGGAAAAAAATAAATAATAGCATGCTACATTTTTAGTGTTTGAAATTTTAATTACTTGTCTTCTAAACCCTTTTTCTATATAATCTAATCATTTTAACTTTAATCAATTTTCTTCACTTGCTTTAAAAAAAAAAACTCTCGATTTTTCCACTATGGAAATAACATTTTTTAATAAAAGAATCATCAAATACAATGGTATGACTTTTATTTTGTATGCTATGTAGTAAGATGCTCCTATAGACATGTTTTAATGCACACTAAGGGTTTATGATGATGTTTCAAATGATAGCTCTTTTCATTAAAATCTAATTTTTACAATATGGTTTTATAATTAATATTATATTTTATATTCTTGCGGAATTAATGGCAATTTTAGTCAAATTTGTCGCTAAATTAAAACATCCATTAAAAGTGAAATTGTCACTAAATATTCTCGGATGTGGGTGATAGCCACGTGTTGGCACATGGGGATTATGATAGGCGCTAGCCCACACACTAGCACGTGGATGGGGACAGGTTCAATGTTAATATGTGCAGATTAGTGTTAATTGTAATTTTAATGGCCTCTAGGCTGATGGCTCGCAGGACAAGGTGCATTCATGTTTGGAGGCTGGTTGGACTGCTCTCGCGTGTGGTGTGGCGAATTTATATGTAGGGCGATTTGAATATGGATTCAGAGTTTTTGTTTTTGTTTTTTTTGTTTGTATTTTCAGGTTTCATTGTTTTGCAAGAATTTTGTGTGTGGTGTTCAAAAAACAATGGCTACTCGCTAGAGATGTTTGTCGAGAAGAGTGAACAATGGCCATGGGACCTCAGGGCGTAGGGGATCTGGTGGTTTTGGAGGCAGTGGGTACATAATTTCAATCCCAGTGTCTGTTCATGGTCTAATAAATGACTAGGAGGTAGGAATTGTTGCTCATCAGCTTACCGTTGTGCGATCTGCAGGCAAAATCAACCACTAGTGGGTTGTAAAGAACATGTTGGGCCTTTTGATGGAGGATGTTTAGGCTTAGTGGAGAAACTTCAATGCCATAGCTTTGGAAATGAGAGTCTCTATGGAGGAAACAATTGATGGGCTGAATATTATAGTGGACAATTTTGTATGGGGTCAAGCTCTGTTTGATAAGGGTTTCAAGGCGGTTGGTGCTAAGAGGTTAAGTCCCGCGGGGGGAAACATAATTGAAGGGGTCTCACACAATGTCTTAATGGATAAGATTGAGCATGTAGGTCAACGCAACAAACCCATGTGTGGATGCCTCTCCACTTGTTGAACCTACTGAAGGGCACGCGGTTTCCTCGTCATAGACTAACCCTATTATTGTTAATGCTAGGAAGATGTGTCGCTTGAGCTGGAAAACCTAGTCATGCCAAGGAAAAGGGAATGGATGTTGGCGAAGCTCCCAGTAGCTGAATCCTAGAGATTTGAATATAAAGCATGCCCGATTACTAAAGAACGATCCGACTCCTCTCATGGTGCACACTTTAGCTAGAAGAAGTCCTTCTTTGGAAAAAAATTGTCTTTCAGTTTTTTTGGTTTTCTATTCTAGATAGGTTGTTGGCTTGTAAGTATTAGTATCTGACTATTGTATCAAAACTCTATGTTTTTTCAATTGTTTTGGGGCTTGTTTTCACTTTGTTAGGAGAGCCATTTTTTTCCTAGAATTAGATAGAATTGTTAATATTTTCGATCAATTGGGCTGGTGGTTCCACCTTCTCGAGCCACCATGACGTATGCTAAGATCATCTCTGTAATTTGGTTTTTTATGATATAATCTATAGTATTGTGCATCCTTACAAAAAAAAAATTATCACTAAATATAGTTTCTCAAGTGATCATTCAAAACTGCATCCAAAGATGCTTATTGTTGGACACATAATCCTTTAAGTTATGGAATATTAATTACTATTCACAATATTGATGAGAAAATAATGTGAAGAGTCATAGGTGAATAGGAAGAGTCATGAAGGAGTCCAAGAAACACCTTGGAATTTGGAATCCAAGGGTCATTCTCATATGTATTTATATGTACATGCATTAATGAGAATTATGCTATCCATGCCTAATATTGTGTCTTTGTTTGGTTAGTGACTATTTTCCCTACAAGGATTCTAACACTTTTTCATCGTATCGTTCTTAAAAGTATATATAATTTTAGGGTGATTTTGAACTATATCTAAAGATACAATTTTGAATCTCCCTTGAAAGTGCCTTTAGGGGAGGTTAAAAAAACACTCCCAAAGGTATTTTAATGGACAATTATAAAGTACCCAAAAAAATTATCTTTCTTGGACAATCGTTATGGTGAGAACTTTGAACCATCACTATGTGTGCCTCTTACTTTTATTTTTCTAAAAGTGATGGTTATTAAAAAGACTTAAACACATCACCTGACTAGTAGCATGGGTGGAGGCACTTTAGTTGCAAAACTTGAAATTATTATGAACACTACTTGAATGACAAGAATAAACCAATTAGAAATACCTAAACACAACATCTATGGAGGCACTTCAGTTGTAAAACTTGAAATTATTATGAACATTGTTGTCCACTAAGTTGCACTTAGGGGATTTTTCAAGTGAGCCACCAAGGATCGAAATAAATCATTGTTCTTACTTAGTGCTCAAGAAGTTTCGTGGTTTCATCAGGGCCAGTTGTGGCCTCTTTTTGGATGTTCACACCCTTTCAAGGGAATTGTAATAAATGAGATAGCATGAGGTTCTTTTATGTAAAAGGCTTGGCCTTCTTAGACTTGGTCATCAAGGTCATCATCCTTGAGTGTTTTTTCCCTCGTCAATTATGTGATGCTTTAAGCGACATATAATTTTTGAGTCTTTCACTCAAAATCCTCCAAAGTCAAGATGGTGAGTTTGGTAACTTTTTTCTTAGAAAGGTTATTAAATCCTACGGTCTATGTATTATACCATGCTAGTCATATGTCCAGAGTTTCGTGAACATCCGATAAGTCTCCCTTAGGATTTTTTAATTTTTAGTTTTTTAATAAAATCATCGATAAGATGTATTTTAATTGTAATATTTCAAAAGGTCATAAAATTGGGCCTAGGGATCCAATTTGGTCATGGGGTCGCTCATTTTTGGAGCCAGAGACCTAACTTAACCCCTAAACCCACTTTTGAGAGTCAAATTAGTAATTTTCAATTATTACTTTGTATTTTCTCTCCAAAATGGCTTAGAGGGTCAAATAAATGGAAAAATAGGAGAAAACCCCAATCCTAAATCAAAGGCAACTTGTCTGGGACATGAATCTGAAGTGGAAGGTTGGTTGAGGGTCTTTTTTGGGGCATTTATGAGCCTAGAGAGTGTCTCCAACCTTCTCTCTGAGGTGTCTGACAACTCTCCACTAAAGGAGGGCGCATTCTCCTCAAGGACGGTGCAATCCCTCGTGTGGTTGAGGTGGTTGGGAGAGGTGGAGGACTCCTGAGACATGTGGCTCACCTCCTTTGAGGTGGTATCCCTTCATCCCAACACTCAGGCCTTCCTCCCTTACATTTCTCAACCTCATAAACACCCTCTCCACTTGGCAAATGCGTCCCCTTGGGGTTTGAGCTCTTCTGTGACTATAAAAGCAAGGTTCTCCTGCTTTGTTTAGGATGGATGCAAAGAACCTTTGCCATTTTATATTGTTTCTATATTGATGAATAAAATTGCTAACTTTGGAGGTCCACTATGTGTTATGAGATGATTGCTTGTGAATATTTGAGGTGACATTGTTAAATTTCTGAGTTTCTTCTTTTTGTTTAAATTGCTATTAGATCTAGCTTAGAAGGTCATCCTAAGACACAGAGTAGGAATTTATGGTTGTAACTTGCTTACTGGTATTTTGATTTCAAGAGATAGGAGAGTAGTTGTTCATATTCAATTTTTTTTCAACTCTTTTTCATTTCTTGTTTTTTAGTACACTAGATCTAACTTTTTATGCATGTGTTTCTCATAGGTTTGTTTTGCAGGTTACATTTTCAAAGGAGGAGTTGAAATTAGTTGTATCTTCTTCCTCTTTGACAATATCTAAAGTTTTATCTTATTTCTATAGGGTCTCCAAAGTTTTCATAAGATGATCAACCAAGGCTTCAGGTTGCTTTCCATCTTCTCAAAACATTTTTCTCTCATCTTTCCAATTACATAGTTTGAAAATGCAAATTTGATAGATCTGATTTAAAAGTTTGATAATTTCAATCTACTTATTTAGCATATTAGATAATTTAGATTTAGAAGTGCTTAAAAAGAATCATCTTTTGCTGAATCTAAAGTTGTCATTTCGGTGCTTTAAAAACTAGTAAAATTTTCCAATCTTTTGCAAGTATTGAAATTAGTTTTAGTTTTTATCTTTTATTCATTCATTCCATCATATTCTAATAATTTAACTCGTTTTTTAGCAAGTCTAACAAAAAAGATGAGGAAGCTCTGCTTAGAATCCAAGTTTTGGGTCTCCCGAGACATCAAAAACCCTTAGTTTTTCCTTCTTCTTCATTCCCCTTCACTCCATAAAGTTGTATAAATCTTTAGACCTGTTTTATAGGGTCTAAGGCATCTTTTAATTTCATTTTTTTATATAGTAATCATAAGTAATAAAGAAAGCAAGTGGGCTACAGATCACCCACACTTCATTCTCCAAGAGGGGATTGGTAGTGTCTCTTTCGTCATTTGATTTTTTCTAACAGTCACACGCACACAATCCACTTTCTTTGAAGGTTGTTTTAGTTAGTTATTTTTTTTCATTTCCATATTTTAAATTGTTTAAATAATTTTGTTCCCTCGCTCGTTGCCACAAAGTATGCTCTCTTCACCAACCAAAGGCTTATTTTCGATTATTGGTGGATGATCAGAAAGTGACACGTAACTTGTGGATTCTTTTAGGCTTTAGTTTTTATTTTGCTGCCACAATATTTTTGTTTCATTATACAATTGGAACAAACATTTTGTCATTCTAGTGTATTCTTTTTCCCATCGCAGGTTCGCTTTGGGATAATCAAAAGCAAGAATGTGCACTGATAAATTCTTCACATCTAAATAATTAATTCATAGTAATAAAATCAGCAACCTTATAAACATTGCAAAAATTCGAAACAACGCCTTTTGACATTATTGGGCAAATTTCTCAAAGGAAGCGAGAACCACTGAATGGTGACCTCGAGATACAGTTAGGCTACACTGTTGTTGGTGTAGTGTTGAACACCTTCTCAAAGACTCCGATTCAACCCACATTTCCGAGTGAGGAACCAATTTTGTCATCTCACCGGACATATTCTCGGTACTTCATAAGTATATTGAGAATATCCCTTCCCTTAAATCAACTCATCTTTAATAATTAAAACTGACCAAGACACATTGCAAAACATTTCCTTTTCAACAGCATTTTTTACTCCATTTGGCACTGATCTGAGAACACAACAATTTTATTTTCATCTGATTATCAATTTTGTCAATATTAATCTTTATATACTCATGTTATATGGTGTTGAATGTTTAAACAATTTTGCATCAATCTTGCGACGAAATTATTTACCAAAAACTCCTAAAACAATTTAATTTTGTCATTAAAAATACATTTTTCTTCAGTAACGTTGTTAGAGGAGTTCTATTCTTCCATAGTTCTGAACAAATTTGCGTTAGTACCCTTCCAGACATAATAATCCTCGAAGATTATTCGAATTTTTGGGAATCTTCCAGTCCATCATGGGTTTTTTTTAGGGTCTACCTTGACACCTTCATGAGATACAATATAACCCAAATACTCTTCCTCCTTTATCCCAAAGAAACATTTTGAGGGTTTTGCATACAGTTATTTCTCCTTAGTAGTTGTAGTACCCTGCCAACATGTTGAACATGTCCTTCCCAATACTTGTTATAGATCACTATATCATCAAAGAATACCAACACAAATTTTCTAAGGAAAGGATTGAAAATAGAATTCATCAAACCTTGAAATGTGGAAGGCACATTTGTCAGACCAAATGGCATGACCAAAAATTCACAGTGACCTTCATGAGTTCTTAATGTTGTTTTGAGGATGTCTTCATCCTTCATTCGAATATGATGATACCCGTAACGAAGATCCAACTTTGTGAAGACAACTACTCCATGTAATTCGTCTAACAATTCATCAATGACAGGAAGGAGAAACTTATCTTTAATGGTGATCTTGTTGAGCTCTCTATAATCAGGACACATATGCCATGATCCATCTAGCTTGGGTACCATTACCACTAGTGTAGAGTAAGAACTTTGGCTAGGCCTAATTATGCCAACCTCTAATATCTCAACAATCATACGCTCAATTTCACTCATTTTTCTATAGGGATATCGATCGATAAGGTCTGATGTTAGGAGGAACATTGTCTGGAATTAAGTGGACAACATGATGAAAGTCACGAATAGGTGGAAGACCTTTGGGAATATCTTCAAATACCTTGGAATGCTTATTAATGACCCTTAGGAGATCTGGGGAGATAGGGAACTTTGAAGTTTGAACATCTAATGAGCATAATTGCACAGCTACACCTTGATGTTCCTTTTTTGACAACTTTGTCATACCATTAGAGATTATCACCTTGTTGGTTTTCTTGTGATACCATTTAACTCATATTCTTTTCCTTCCCAAGATAATTTCATGAAAAGTTTTTGAAAATTAAAAGCCATTGTTCCTAATGATTGTAACCATTGGACACCTAAGACAACATCAACACCACCCATTGGAATAACAATCATTGGACTTTTCAATACATATTCCCCCATAGGCAGATTGATTTTATGGAATTTCCTTGAGCAATTTATAGTTCATCCATCTGTAATCATTACTTGAAGCTTTGGTGCTGGATATACAAAACAATTAAGAACTTTGGCTAATTTACACTGAATGAAATTATGAGTACTACCAGAATCAATCAACAATGTTACCTTCTTCTTTTTTATGCATCCTTCTATCTTGAGAGTTTGAGGAGTGCTAATTCCAACCAATGCATGACAAGATATGGTGGGAGTAATTTATTCTGACGTAGCCTCTTCTATTTCTTATGAAATTGCCTTTTCTTAAGATGCTTCATCTTATTTTGGTTCTTCCTCTTCACAATTTATGTAGAATAATTTCTTCTCATTGCAATTATGTCCCTTACTATACGTGTTGTCACAATTAAAGCATAATCATTTTTCTCTTCTTTCATCTAGTTGTTGGGGTGTCAACCTTTGTGGTGGTTTAGAAGAAGGAACATTATTTTCTGTATATGTGTTGGAGAAGGCTTTTCTAATAATCATTGCCATATTTTTACTTTCAACCTTCCTTGCCATCATGAAATCATTCTCTAGAGATGATGGTTCAAAGAGACATACCTCGTGTTGAATGTTATCTTTCAAGGTTCCAATAAATAGATCTAAAAAATTATCTTCTAAAATATTCTTCACTCTGAGACTTAGCTACTGAAATTGCTTGATGTTCTCTGTAACTGAACCTTTTTGCTTGAGATTTACCAACTGACTGAAGAAGGTGTTGCTATTTATATCCCCATAATGTGCAATCAATTCTTTTTTTTTAATATAAACCAAGAGATAATAGATTCCTTTTTATGGTCACAAAGCCACTGGTACCCTACAAATTGATCAGGTTCTAAATACAAGGATGCAATAGTTACCTTTTGCATAGTGGGCACTTAGTGTAGATCAAAGAATTGCTCCATCTGAAAAAACCACTTGATTGGATCCTTGCCATCAAAATTTCTCATGTCAATCTTGGGGATAAAGTAGTTTATTGGAATTGAATTGAACCCATGATGTTGTAGGGAATCATCAACTTTTGAGGACTCCAACTTCCTACTCTCCAATTGTTTTTCAATTTTTTCCAGAAGTGACTGGAATAAGTCATCTTTTTCCTCCTCATCCTCTTCTTGAGTAGAAAAATGAGGAATAAAGTTATGTTTTATATCCTTCATCAATTCCTTCAAGTCTTGAAGATATTCTTTTTATAACCATCCATTTGAGATCCTCGTTACTAGCCAACTTCTTTTCCAATTTAAGTAAGTCATCCATTTTCACATTTCCTTGAATCATATCTTCCAACTTGGACACTCTAAAAGATATGTCTTCCATTTCATCGTATGTCGAGGATGAATCCTCTGTGGGTTTGAGTGGAGTATAATTCTTTCCAGTTCCTTTTGGTTGCATTTTGAACAATAAATATATATCACACCCTATGGTTTACCACAAATAGATCCTTCTACTAAAAACTATTCAAATTCAAAATGACGTACATTTTTCAAACCCTGATTGAAAGACTGTTTTAGGGATGACTTGTAATTGAGGTAACATTTGAATTTTGACTCTTATGGGTTTGAAACTTTGCTTTGTAGTACCTTGATTTTTCTTCTTTCCAATGCCGCAAGTCTGACCTCATTTGGATGTGCCAACAAAAAATTATTGTAAATCTCCCAAAGCTTCTTATTTTTGGACTATCCAAAATATCTCACTTGTATTGTATACCACATGTCCAATATTTTGTTTATGTAGCCGAAACTTCTACCAAGACACCTTGGTCCATCTTCTTTCAAATGCAACTAGTCTCACTTAATTTGGATCTCGGATGCCTCAAATATTACCTTTTTTCCAAGAACACATGTTTTAGACTAGGTTTAGGATTAGTAAAAAACCCTATATTACTCCACAATTATCTCTGAAACTGTAATGGATCGGGATTTGAATTTTGGATTGGAGATATTTCGTCTTGTTTTAGAAGTGAGATTTTAACCTCAATCTCTGAATCCTTGTAGAAAAAAAGTTGTAGTGAAAGTGCCAAGATGACCCGTTTTGTAGAAGTCAGTCCCGAGGAAAGAGCTATGATACTAAATGTTATGCAACCAAGTCCCATAAATAGCATAAAAAGAGCAAAAATAGACAATAAGATAGTAATCCACGCCTTAACAATGAATAATGGAGATAAATATCAATCCTCTTTGAGGGAGGAACCTCCTTACACAATGTATGAGTACATAAGACAAGATAAGATACTATGATGGCTAAAATGAGAATATCTCCTTCTTATATATAGGAGACAAAGGTGTATAATAACAACTAATAGACCCACTAATAGACCCAAGCCGACATAAATAATATGTAATGCACCACAATATAGGGAGTAATGCACCACACTATATGGGGCAATATGCCATGATTAAGGGCTTAACACAAAGCTTCAAGAAACAATTGCTTTATCCACTACAAAGGTTGATTACAATGTTGCCTCACATGCTTGCAAAGAGGCGATTTGGCTGAGAGGTTTGCTTAGAGAAATTGGAAGGTTGCAGAACAATGTACTTGTTTTTTGTGACAGTCAAAGTGCTATACATTTAGCTTCAAAACTTGTTTTTCATAATAAGACTAAACATATTGATGTAAAGTATCATTTTGTAAGACAAACCATTGGTGAAGGTGGAGTATATTTGAAAAAGGTTCATACTCGAGAAAATTGTGCAGATATGTTTACAAAACTAATATTGTTAGAGAAGTTACAATGGTGTGTAACTTCTCTTGGTTTGAAAAAAAGGTGATGAATAATCTTAGACAAAGTATTAGAAAATTTTGTTGTCAAGGTGGAGATTGTTAATAATGACAACTAAACCAGATGTGTTTACAGGAAGTTTTTGTAACGGGCATAACCGACAACGATTTTATTCATGTAACTTATTTCATGAAGTATATAGTGCATGGTTAGGATACATAATGTTGAAGGTAATCAGAGAGGTTGAGGCCCGACATGTAATCTCCTCATTCTTGATTAATGAGCTTCAATACTTTGTTGCGTGGATGTTTTCCCTTATGGGGTTTTACCACATTAACACTATTGTTTGAATAGTGTCTGTCTTTGATTCATGTCTCTAGATTCAACAGGGCGCTCATCATCAAGTTGAACAGGCAAAGGATTGAATTGCAGAAAACAACATGCAAGGTGGTCTCTCCCACAGGCTATTTTTAGCGTCGCGGACATTAAAATATTTTCTTCTTCTGGATGGAATCAAAGAACTTTTTTCTGGATTAAAAAAACTAGTTTTGAAGCTTTGAAGTACTTTGGTGTATGTGCATTGTATTGGATTCCCAAATAGTTTTGAGTGCCCAAGTCATTTACTGCACTTGCTCAATTTGCAATATCATTTTTTCCTTTAAAGCATGGATCTCAAGCCCAAACACATGGATTCAAACCATTGTTCATGTCGCTCTAAAACTTCTCTTATATAAAGACAAACTCATATGTACAACCATAAATGTATGAAATTGAGACATAAGTCTCTCAAAAGGACCCAACATATATCTGCATCTTTACGAAAATAGTTTAGAATAGATAGATTTGACCATAGATCTATTAATTTTAGAGATAAGGCTATAGGTCAGGACTATAATTTAACAAGAAGGTTTATGAACTATCTTATAGTTGGGATGGATTATAATTTAATAACAAGGTTTAAAAACAATGTCATTGATTTCATATTTTTTCTCAAATATTTTTTTTTTCTTGTGACATTAGAATTTTTAAAAATAATTTATTTAGTGCTAAGTTTGTTATAGTTTAATGGATGGATTGTGATTTAACAGCAAGGCTTTTAAACAATCATATATATATTTTTTCTCAAATAATTTTAATTTTAATTTTTTACTCATGATATTAGAATTGCCTAAGAGAATCTATTTTTTCCTTTAATATTATAATTGTCTGAGAGAATCTATTTGGTGCTAAGTTCATTGTATTTTCCCTTGAACCACACCATGGACCCTAATACCCATCCCTTCTCCCACCAACATATAAAATTAAACCATGTCCCTCTTTAAGGAAAATTATAGTTTCTGGTTGTTGTTTGTTTGGATTTTTCTTTGGACAATAGTTATTTTAGCATGATTCTCATTCTTAAATTATCTCCCTTCTCATTTTCTCCAAAATATCGGTGTCCCTTTGTAAGGAAAAATATATTTTCTGGTTGCTCTTTGTTTGGATTTTTCTTTGGACAATACTTATTTTAGCATGATTCTCATTCTTAAATGATCTCCCTTCTCATTTTCTCCAAAATATTGGTGCATTGTGATGTATACTAACTCATTTTACCTTGATCTCCATTGAAGCAATGCAAAAGGGCTATGTAACAAACTTTCATTCAACATTAAATCTTAAATATATAGTGAAAGACATTACCACTTAGTACCTCTTATTTAGATAAAGAAACCATATCAAGTAGTTAAAGGGAATTCAAAATAACCTAGGGTTTACTTGATCCAAATTCTTTGTATGCTAAAGACCCATTCTAAATTTAAGTAGATATTTGAAAATTCCATTATAATTTTATATTTATCCAAAATTTGAAATTTACATAATAACGTAGGATTGCTACATGATAATCAGTAAGTAATGTCAGATTAGCTCATCTGAATGAGACATTCAGAGGCCTGAAACATAGACATCAGAAAGCTAATGCAAAGAGAGAACAAAATAAAGATCAAAATAGTCTCATTTGTCTAGAATCTATAAGACACCCATCAGAGTGTTCTTCCCGAGCAATCACACCTCCCCCAAGGCCGATAGCCTGCTTGGAGAGACCATCTGTTTGCTTGTTGAGTTCCATATAGATATGGAAGAATGAAAGATGATTGAATTGACCAAACATCCTCTTTACACATCCCAACCAGTGAAACAAGTCCACGGATTAAATGGAGTGAACCTCCATAGCCCAATCCACAATAATCTTTGAATCTTGTATCACCAGCATCCCTATAATGAATTTTTCAAGCAAAATATAATAAACCCCATAAAACAAGGAGTTCGGCATAAATATTAATGCCAATGCCTACATCCATTCGTAACATGAACATATGATTCAACAAGCAAGGAGTTCGGCATAAATATTAATGCGGATGCCTACATCCATTCGTAACAAGGACATATGCTTTAGTCCCATGCTCTAAGGCCTCCCGCCCCTGTCGTTCAATCCAAGTGCGCCTAGTCTCCATTCTGTGACAAAGAAAACAGGTAGTGCATGGATAATTTGACCTAGCACCAGAGAAACTATAGTTCTAATTAGTTAGTGCTACTATTCACTTGTTGGCTACCAAACTTGGGGATTGGGCAACCTACTCATTCCTGGTCTTTTGTGCAAGCGTCTTGGTTCGAGATGTCCTTAAGTGAAGTTTCTGCCATAAAAAAGACTAGGGATTGTAATGGGAATATACCTAAAGACAGGCAGCTTTCATTTTGATTTATTCCAGTCCCAGTCATTGTTTATATATGTAATAACGCTCCGGTCTCTTGTTAACTCATATAATAACTAATCATTCTTTTCATAGAAGAAAATCGTTCTACCTTAGAAGAGGTGGGTCTTCTTGAGAATATAAATCTAGCAATAGTGAATCTAATTTATATATACCAAATTTTATGGTAAAAGAAATTGGCCTAAGTGGATACTTGTGTCGGATACTTGTCTTCCACCCTCATTGCCCTTTGAGTTAGCCATACATATGGCTTCTTGCATCCTCGTGCTGGTGTTCAAAGGTCATTTTATACTTCGACTGCAGTGGGATTCAACTCCTGCTTGAGGTCTATGTCAATCCTACAAATTAATAACATACTCCTTATGGACTTTCATTCTTGCATAGCCAAAATCAAGGGTTTTGGACGTTTCAATCACTCTCAATTTACAAGTTATTGATATATTTGGCTTACAGGCTTATTGGATATACTCCCTCTTCCCTATTGGATATATTGGATATACTCCCTCTTCCCGATTGGATATACTCTTGAGAGGTTGCTGTTCCCGTGATTAAAAATAAATAAATCAAGTTTTATGTGAAACCACCGTCCATTTTTTATGTTTTGAGGGAGGCCGTACTACACAATGCAGGTCGGAGTCAAAATGCCCAATTGGGGCTGGCTCAGTAGTGTCTTCAATGGGAGAAAATCAGGTAACACTCGCGGGGCCTGTAGAGTTGCAGCAGCCGCTGAAACACCATCAGACGCTGCAAATGACAACACATTGCAACAGAAAAAGAGGAATCCTATTATTTCTGTTGAGCGGAAGGGCAATGCCAGAGTTCTCAAGGTGGTGGCCATATGCGGTTCCCTCAGGAAGGCTTCATACAACTATGGCCTAATTCGTTCTGGTAAGCTGGACACTCAAATACTGATAGCTTTTCTCAGATAACCTTGACCATGTTTCTGGATTTTGTAAGCATGGAGTTTTTGAATTATGGCTGTCTCGGGTATTTTTTTGATGGGTTTTCCTCGGCATTGGCAGCCATTGAAATAGCCGAGGAGTCGATCCTGGGCATGGAGATAGAGCCGGCAGACATCAGCCATCTTCCCTTTCTGAACACCGATCTTGAAGTGGACGGTCGTTTTCCAGAGGCTGTGGAGAGTTTCAGAAAAAGGTTCCTCGATGCTGACTGTATACTCTTTTCTACTCCAGAGTACAATTATTCTGTCACTGGTCAGTATCTGCGTTTTTTCATCTTTTGGGTTTGATTGCATTTATTTTTTATTTTTTCAAATCGTTCAATATGGGTATTTGCCAGGGATTTTGATATGAGATTTACCGATGTGAGATCAGTTGTATTCCATGGAAGTTGGTGTGATGGTCTTGAGCTCAATGCTAAGTTAATCACAAGTTGGTTTGATTTTGATTTTGATTCGGGGAAGCTCAGGTCTTAAATGGACGCTTATTAGGTATCACGACCCCACCCTGAGAGGTACACACCAGCTGTATATATTACCAGTTCTAGCCGCTTGTAATTTCGCCAACGGCTTACCGGACCACTTCCCGAAATCACCCTTTCTTAAAAGCTCCGACGAAGATTCTTGCATAGGCTGAATGTCAGATTACTCCTGAGTAATCTGACATTCAGCCTATGCAAGAATCTTCTTCGTCGGAGTAATCTGACATTCAGCCTATGCAAGAATCTTCGTCGGAGCTTTTAAGAAAGGATGATTTGGGGAGTGGCTGGGTAAGCCATAGGCGAAATCACAAGTGCCTAGAACTAGTGAGATAAGGGCTTTTACCATTCAGCCTCTCCTGGAATCTTTGTCGGAACTCTTAAGAAAGGGCGACTTGATCTTAGATGTATAAATAGAAGTGTTATAGGTGTGCATTCTCTTCTCGGTGAGGGGCATTTTCGGTATACTTCCATATTTTTTAAATGTGAAAATCAGTGGGATGTTTCTTTGGGAAACTCAGGGAAATAGAGTAAGCTAAATTTGTACTTAGATTTTGGTGATTTTTTTTGGGTGAAATTGTTGAAATGGTTATACTGAGTTGTTGGAATTATATAATCTCAATGTTCAAAGGGAATTGAAATAGTTAAATTCATTTTTAGAGTCAAAATTGCAATTCCAACATCTGAAAATTGGAATTTCAGGGATTTTCTCATTTCCAGATTTTAATAAAAACCAGAAAAAATGCAATTCCTCTAAAGTTTAGCTCACTCCCGCTTTGGGCAAAATGCAAGGCAGGTTTACCAAGAAAACAAAGACATTTCCCAAAAAACATAGACCTTTCCCTTTTGTGGGGATTTTTAAGTGTCTTCCTTTATAAGGGACTTTTGGGTGTTCATCTTCTTCATAATTTTTGGGATTTTTAGGTATCAGCTTTTTTATGATTTAAAAAAAAAATCTAAAATAAACATGAATATTTATTAATTATTCATATTTATGACTTGTTATTATATCTAATAGAGTGGATATTTATCTTTTGTTTATTTATTTTTTGTTTAGATCAATTCCTTATATTAAAAAACTCCATTTTCAAAAAGTTTTCAAAATTCTGGAAAGTGTCTCAATTGTGTTTAAACTTTAAACTGCTCTTGCCTTTAGGTGCCCTAACACTGAATTTTTCATTCCAGAAAGGCGGCGTTGCCGTCATACTCTCTTGTATTTTTACAAGATTAAAAGTTTAGGGTTTGAGTGGTCTTGGATTGAAAAAGAAGAGAAACCCTTTGTCACGTTTGATGGTGTGCACGTGCCAACCATAGGGTTCCTAGTTATCTTGCTCCCGTGCTTTGATCATATTTTTTTAAGGCGGGCTTTACCAACCAAAGTAACCAAGTAGAGAACGTAGGTTCAGGTTTTCATACACAATAGTATACTCTACTAGGTCAATAAAAATGGGGCTAGTACTCATTGTCTCATTGAAAAGCTTTTTGGGAAATTTCCGACCTCAATTGTGTGACATTAAAAGCTAGCTGCCCAAGGGGTGGGAAGCTGTCTGCCTAGGGTTCGATAGAGAACACTAAGAGTAATTACTAATTTCTAAAAGTATAGATATCAAATTGAGAATAAATGTAGAAGCATTCACAGATCCTATGCCAACCCTTCTATCAAGCATTCAAACCTCTCAATTACATTATTTTGGTCCTTCAGCATAACTATCTTTGGATAGGCTCATCATTCTAATGTCTCAATAGATTTACCGAAGAATTGATCTTTTTTTTTTGAAGAGTGCTTCCCTTAAACTGAACAGAAGCATTGTAATTTACAACTGGTCTGAAGTGATTGTGGCCACAAGCAGTATGCTTTTATGTGTAAATGATATTTGACGGGAAAACCTAACACAACACAAGTATTTTTGTTTTGTTAAGGTTCTATGATAAGGGTAATATTTCGTCAAACTTGCAGTTGGTTATTCCCTCTAGGGGATTTGGACTTGCTGGGTAGCTTGACATACTACTATCTTCAGTACTGAACCGTAACGAATGGACATACTACTATCTTCAGTACTGAACCATGACGAACTGATAGAATTCATTTCAACTCTTCAAACTCATCCACATCATTTTTCATAGGAACAGTCAACTGGAATTCTTAATGAATCTGCTAGCACATTTAATTTGCCGTTTCTCTGCTACACCACGAGAGAAAAGTTTCTCAGATATGTAATCCATTTTGTTTGCTTCTGTGAAAGCTTTGCTTGAATTTTGATGTATTTTAGTGCCTGATGTTCTATCAACAACCCAAACTCCTTTGGTAAAAGATAATGTCTCCAACATATAAATTTTTTTAAGTTTGCATAATGACATAATGTCTCCAACATATAAATTGTAGGCAGAATATTTCATTTTTGGCTTCATTTACTTCGTCACAGGCATTAAGCCTACCTTTGTGACTCATCACACCTACAGCTATCCAAGAATTGCCTCATTCAACACATAATTCTTTATCAAACCCATGCAAAGATAAAGAAGAAGCTTCAGTTGCCTTCTTTTTATTCAGCGTGAAGCTTTTTTTGCAGCTTTGGTTCATACAAATGTGTTTTTCCTGATACAATCTATCAACTGTTCACAGATCCACTAAAGTTTATAATAGACTTCTAGAAATTTTCGAAGTCTCGAAAACTGCATATCTTGTTTATGTTCTGGGATGTGGTCCAATCAAGGACAGTTTTGTCTTTGCTTACATCCATTCTCAAATCTTCAGTTGGTATTATAAAACCCCGAAATACTAGCTTATTTGAAAATCCCTTATCTGTAATTCTTATTTCTTTGGCATCTATGTGGCCAGGAAACTTGGCTACGGGTACTCCCATTTTTTGAAAAAAGTATTTTGGGTAAGTTGAGTTAATATATAATTATAGATTTCTTTATAAATTATGAATCATAATTCATAATTATAAATTTCGATGATTATTTGAACAATGAACATTCAAATTAAAAATTTGATAAATCATAAACTTAATAGATATAGATTGGAGTAGATATCAATTGGAACACTGGAAGTTACATAAAATTGATAAATCATTGTACCAGGCAGCTGTAACAGACAATCAAACTCAGACATGAAGGTATAGTTGAAATCTTATTTTAAACACCTATTTGTATTACTGTTACAGGCAATAAAAAATTGCAAATTGCCAAATATATTCCTGCGTTGATGTGAGTGTATTTCTCAGTGTTAAATACATATGTATATTTTTTATGTGCACATTTGGTAGTCAAATTATGTTCCATGAGTGCTGAACACGAAACTATAAAAACATTCATTGATTGTAAATCAATGTAAAATCAATCTACCAGATTTGGACAATTTTCAGTGGAATTTGAACAGTTGTAAAGTGTTTGAGATAAGTCCTGAACCAGAGTCCATACTTA
Organism: Pseudotsuga menziesii; assembly: GCA_001517045.1. Lineage (NCBI taxonomy): Eukaryota > Viridiplantae > Streptophyta > Pinopsida > Pinales > Pinaceae > Pseudotsuga > Pseudotsuga menziesii. The sequence continues at coordinate 26,404 of LPNX010289417.1, forward strand.
GTTAGCAAAAAATTAGTTCAGAATTGGTGGGAGGTCATTACATTTTCCCAATAAATTGCATTTTACTAAGTTGGCTGTATCCCTGGACTCGGAGTACCCAAACATGGGTACCCAGTACCATTTCGCCTATAAATACCTTTTTTTATAAGAGAGTTTTGGGTACTTGAACCTAATATGAGATACCGCAGTAGACGTACCCTACTAGTACACAATCTTTCCATAAGTATTTCTAGAGTCTAAATTCACAATCTTTCCCTTTGCCCATTTTCAGTGTCGTCCATGCTTATCAATGTCCCTATTGATAACTAGAAGTTAGAACCAAATATCATCAAGGTACAGCGTTACATGCTTCTGAATGTACCCCTTCAGTACTTGGTTCATCATTGCTATGAATCCACTGGGTGCATTAGGAAAGCCCAAAAGACATTTATACAGTCCCAGTGTCTTAAACCCAGGCTGAAGTCAGAAAATGCAGGCGACTACCTCCAATTCCCTCAATCTCCTCTCCATCAAATTCCCTTTTGCCTGAATCCCATTCTTTGTTATATTTTGCTCCTTCATTATGCTAACTGTCCACAGGTTGAGGCAACTGCTCCACTCCCCCAAATATGGGCTTCACCAGATATTAAAAAAAAAAGAAATTGTTTCAGGAGGCAAGCACTGCATCGATTTAACAGATTTAACAGAAACTCCGCTGATGGAGAAAGATTTTAAGGATTTGAGCTGACTTAAACTTTTGGAAAAAATAATAGGTCCTGAAAAATTATAAAGACCTTTTATACAAAAGAATTTGCACAACCCAGCGGTGAGTTCATGTGTTGGCAATTCCAGAAGTTGCCTACTATCATGCATCTACTGTTTAAAGGAAATGACAAATTTGACGAGCATTTTATATATATCCTTTTGGTTTTGTGGTCAGCTCCCGTGAAGAACGCTATAGATTGGGCATCTCAACCTCCCAATGTGATGGCAGGCAAACCTGCAGCCATAATGAGTGTAGCCGGATCTCTTGGTGGTGCAAGGGCCCAGTATCACTTGAGGCAAATTGGTGTTTACCTTGATTTGCACTTCATTAACCAGCCAGAGTTATTTGTAAATGCTTATCAGTCTCCTCAGAAATTCGACGAAGATGGGAATCTTATTGATAAAGCCATAAGAGAGCGTGTTAAAAAGCTTCTCCTTGCTTTGCAGGAATTTGCCATTGAACTTCTAAAATGATTAATTTGACAGGGATCTTTTTCACAGAAGCTGCAATTTATAACTCTACAATAGAAACAGTGGACACATCTATGAGAAGTTCAACGTTTCATTGTACAGCATTATGAACCTGCAATAAAAGATTTTATCTCATGCTCCTGTTTATATGCATGCAATCGCTATGCCATATTCTGGCATGCAAGCACTCTGCCACAGTAATCCTATTGAGGCCAACACCTTGTGTTATGTGCTTATTACCTAAATTTGTTAAAATAATAGGTAAGTTTATATTTTCTTCAATTTTATGATGATCTTCATTGAAGCAAACATTTGTATTAATATTGTTGCGAAATATTTACCTGTTTTGCTTTTCTTGAGGAGAATAATGTTCGCAACTATTGCTCCTCAAATACATTTATAATTACAATGCAGCCTAGAACACCGTCATCTCATAACAGAAACAAACTCTTGTAGCTCTTTAGTTCATTAATTGCATCTTATGTATGATTCTATCTTTTTGGGATAATTTCATGAAACAGGAGGTCGGTGCTACTCTTCTGATTTATCCAATCATTTATTATTGGAACCGGTTTCTAAAATGCTGGAAACAATATCTGATAAATATATACCAAGATTTCAAAGTAAATACTTTGAAGACATCTACAGTATAGGTTTGTTTAAGGACACCTAAAAACAGATTGTGAGAAATGTAATGTAAACCCTAACCTAAAATTTAAAGCCAAAAATATATATATTCCATTTAAGTTTGGATACTTTTGATATTCTTATTGCTGAGCTATCATTAAACTAGGATTTACATAAATCTGAGAATTTAACCCACAACATAAATTTACATATTAAATGAGTATAGATCCATTTTAACTCTCAACCTATTTAAATAAACCTGAGAATTTATACACAATATCAATTTACACATTAAACCAGTATAGATCCATCTTAACTCTCGATCTACCAAGAACCACGAAAGATCAAATCCTTTGAGGTGTAAACATTTTTGAAGTGCAAAATTATAAAAAAATTTACACCTAAAAGATTTTATTCCTCTTAATGTATAATAAATCTAAAGTTAAGATAAATCTATACTACTTTATAGACAAAAAATACCAAATTCCAATCTGAAATTAAATATAAATACAATCTTTACAAATTTTGCTTAATTAAATTACCATAAAAAGAATATGTACAAAACTTACCTATATTAAATTATAAATATGCATAAATATTGTTTTATTCTTGCAATTTAAACTTCATCAGTGTTAACTCGATACATCAAGTAAGTACTTAAGTTACATATAAATTAAATTAACATGAATGTTAACTTGATAAATCAAGTAATTACTTAAGTTACATATAGATTAAATTGACATGGTGAAAAACATTGCAAGAGTGACTAATTAGACATCTTGTCCCATCAACAATCAAGAGTCATTCTTACAAAAATGCTTGTTTGCAACTAAAAGGGTAGTTGTTTGTGAACTACCTTGGCTTAACTAATAAAGACCTCTTTCAAGTTTCTACCTTTAAAGTTTTCACGATATAATATCCACTAATATGTGATAGCTTTTGTGCTGTTGTGAAAGAGTATTACTTTGAGATTCATGTTTAGACAACAAGGGACAAGTATGAACATGTTTCATCATTAACCTTGATATTCCTATTTATGTCATTCAAGTTTAGAATATCATGTTAATTAATATTTGTTTTGTACAGATTTGTTTCAGTCAATGTATGGAAAAATAAACACGATACAATAGAAATCTGGTTTAAGGGTTGTTTTCATTTTCCTATAATGACACCTCTAAAAATGTTTTCATTGGGCACAAATTTAACTTACAATAGGTTTCTTGAGCAAACAACCTCTAAAAATGTTTTCATTGGGCACAAATCTAACTTACAATAGGTTTCTTGAGCAAACAATTTGGTATAATGCTAGTAATCATTTTAAATGATGGTTAGTTAAAGATAGATGGACAATTAACTTTATTACAAATTCCACTTTCATGAAACGCACAATTAGCTTTATTACAAATTCCACTTCCATGAGATGCACACCATTGACTTCATGGCAACTTTTCATTGGGTACAAATCTAATTTTTTTCAAAAAGAAAAAAGCTTGTCTTTGTTATTCATTGAATCAAAGGGCATCTTACATAGCAAGTCCAGGATATGGGCTACAATCAAAGAGGACACAGTGCAAGATGTAAAGCCATACCATCCTAAAGATACACAACTCAATGAGTGCTGAGAGGCGGAGTCTAATGCCATCTATGATGTAAAAATATACCCATCAGTGATAACTATCATGTCCATCCATATCTACCGTGTACATGAAGAGCAAGTGAGCATCATATTAAAGGAGCCGGCTCACTACAAGATGATAAGGTGCAAAAAAAAAGGGCACAAAGTCCCGCACTGACTCAAAAGAGTTTTATATTACCATGGGAGATCAATTGACCCTCAAAATATTCATGGTATGTGCCAATGCCCGGAGCCAAAGAGAGAGCAGTTTTAGAGAGACGGTCAGCTTGTTGATTATGTTCACGGTAGATATGGTCAAATGACAGAGCTAGGAAGTGTGTGCAAAACTTCCTAGTTTCCCTGCACCAATATAGTAGCTCAGGTGGAGACAGGGAAGATTTGCCCTTTGCCCAGTTAATGACAACTGAGGAGTCTGCATGCACCTGGAGTGAGGGAATGCCCATCATATGGGTGGAAAGCACAAGGGCCCAAAGCCCAACCAGTTCTGCTTTAGTATTAGTGCATTGATCGACCCCCACAGCAAACTCAAAGGATTGTGTTTCATTTAGGTGCAGGCAGTACCCAATGCCACCACTTTTAGTTGAAGCACCATCAAAAAAACTGCATGGATATACAAGACTTGGACTAGGGCCCAGTATTTTGGGTCTCTTCTTCTTTTCTGAAGGTGGGCAGTACATCTGAGAGAAGTGATTCACCTGCTGAATCAAACCCAACACTGACGGCTTATATCCCTCGAAAATAGATTTGTTTCTAGCATTCCACAGAACCCACATTGTAAAGAAGTGAAGGTAACAACAGATATTATACTTTGAGAAGCGATCAGTGCACTTCCCCAGGAGATCCGCAAGAGACACAGGCTGATAAGTAGGTCCCAAGTGATACTGTTTGCTCAGTATAGAGAGCAGGTTCAGCCAGACCGGGCAGAAGCCAAAGAGGTGCTGTGTGAAATCCTAATCTACTAAGCAGAGAGCACAAACTGAGGGTCCAATCCATCCCCTCCTTAGAAGGTTATCCCAAGTAAGCAATTTATTTGATAGAGCTAGCCAAACAAAACAATTGATCTTTTTTGGTAATGTACCATTTTAAATAATATCTAAGAGTATGTTGTCGAGAGGGGGGCATGATGAAGAGACAATGGAATCATACACTGCACTGGCTGTAACAGTACCATTCTGTGGGTTTAGAGACCAGACAAGTGAGTCCATTTCCGAGACCAGACGAAGGCCACACCTATCCATACTGATAGGAAAATTCTCCCATGCAATTTTCCATTCACCACCGATACCCAGATTAGGACCATTAACTTTATTACAAATTGTGCTTCCAGCGTGGTCCATGTCTATTTTGCTCTCCTTTTTTCTATATTTTTGCAAGTGGTTAAAAATTTATAGAAAATATCATAGCATGACATTTAAAAAAAAAAATTAAGCATAATATGTTATAAACATGAAGAATTTATCATGTTAACAGCAAAAACTGTAGATGGAATAAATATTGCTTAAGTTGCAATCCATTCCAAATTAAAATAAAAATAAAAAGAGAGGAGGCAAACTTTGCTACTCATGTTTGATATTATTAAGGTGTTATCCACTAAGTTGTACTTATGGGATTTCCAGTGAGCCACTAAAGATCAGAACAAGTAAATTGTTCCTACTCAGTGTAAGTGCTCAAAATTTCCAAGGATTTATCAAGACCAAATGGTGGTCTTTTTGTAATTTTTACATGTTCATACCCTGCTGGGATTTTGTAATAAATGACTTCGCATGATGAAAATTATGTAAAAGGTTTGGCTTGCCTAGGACTTAGTTATCAATACTTTACTCTATGGTGTTTTTTCCTTGGGAATTACTTGTCGTATTTTAATGACTTATAATTTTTTATTTTTTCACCCACTCCTCCAAACTTAGAGTAAATGTCTTGGTGAAAAAGCTTTAGGGGGTTATTAAAACATAGGTGTCAATATATATTACCATGCTAATCATTGCTTTTGAGTCATATGAACACATATTAAGTCTCCCATAGGTTTTTTTTTAATTTCCGGAAAAATTAAATTTTTCTGTTTTTTAGGCTTATTTTTTTAAAGTTAATTAAAATTTTTTAAAAAGGCATAAAAGTGTGGTCTAGACTCCAATTGGGGCATGGGGGTGCTCATTTTCTTACTCAGAGCATATATTTTACCCTTATACCCACTTTCCTAAGTTTTTAAGTCATAGATTTTTCACTTAATTAACTTTTAGTCAAAAAACAAAAAAATGAGGAAATAAAAGAATTTGGCAATTTCCAATAAGTAAAAAAAACACGCTGAAAATGAAATTTCTGAGTTAACAAAGCTATTTGGAAATATTCCTAACCTTCCCAAAACATGTTGGAGCATTTCTCTCATGTGAAAGAGGCAACATGACATTGCCAATTGGAGAGGGTGCATTTCCCAGGAAATTTATGGAAAGAGCAAATGTAAAGTGGAATGGCTTGGGTTTGGTTGGTTTTGGAATGAGTCATGTTTGTTTTAAATTGTTTCCATTTTACAAGCTCATGCGAAGTTGGTCAATGCACCACCTTCTTCTTCTCTATTTTTCAATACAAGTAAGGCTCTTGCTCTTCAAATCACATGAAGCAAGTAACCTCTGTTATTGTAATGATCATTATTTTTTCTGATTTTAAATAAAAACCAAGGCTTTGGAGGTCTGAATGGTGTAAGATCTTGTTGATGTGAATGCTGCAATTAATTGAGGTGATATTTGACTAAGCTATTGTTCATTTCTTACAAGTTTTGCAGAACTGATTTCTAGCGTAAAAATACTTTATGGTTTATTGAGTAAACATGTAAAGTATTAATTTGTTTACCTGTATTTAGTTATCTGAGATGAAGAAGCAACATTTTGTAGTTGGTAATACTTGTGTTCATTTCATTTGAATGCACTAGATTGGATCTCACTTGTTCAAAGTTTGTGTGTAGCTTACAGATTATCTCAAGTGAAGGAGAAGTGGGAGCTCGGTTGCATCTTTTTTATCTTTCATTATTTATCTGAAAGATCTAACATTTCTTGCATTTCAGGCACTTCTATGTCTTCACAAAGATTCTAGCCAAGTTTGAAGGCTATTTCTTCATCTTTAAAAAATTAAATATTTTTCTTCTTACTTTTAAAAGCAAGCTTAGATTTTTTCTTAGCTTGATTATTTAATTAGATCTAAAAGCATTTTTTTAAACCATCACAAGCTTAGATCTAGTGAATCTCTTAGTATTTGAAGTGGTTTCAATTCCTTCAACTTTCGCAAATACTAAGGTGTAAAATTTTGATTGTATTTCTATGCTAATCCATTAATTTATAAAATTTTAGCTTGCTGGTTTTTGTATTTTGTTGACAGGTCAATAGAAAATGCTAGCGAACATTTCAAATTTTTAGCCTCCCAAAGCATCTTCAAATCCCCCCTCTCGAATCCCTTTTTTTCGACAACTTATTATAATCATTTTGCCCAAAGTATAAAGTCAAAAGTCAACCCTTTATTTAATTATCATCAATGTAACAATTTAATAAAAGAGCAAGTGGAATTGCGGCTCCCACATCCCTCTTCCCTTATTTGGGGGAAGACTATATCTGTCATTGAAGTGGGTTGGATTTTCTTGTTCATTTAGATTAGATTTGATTACTTCAATTTTTAAATCAATCAAGTTTATTTCAAGATTTACAAATTTTATTCAAAGTAATCAAATACTAACCCATCATTTATTTGTCGTAGTAATTAATCTAACAATTTTTTATTCACAGAAGCACACAATCCGTCCTGAAGAGTTGTATCTCAACTTTGCTATCATAAATTGGAAAGAACATCTGCCTATTTCGTGTATGCTCTACTCCTCGCAACTTAGTCTGAATCTTGGGGATATGAAAAGCGGAATTGTGTACTTATTAATTTTCTCACATCTAATTAAATAACTCATTTTAATAAAAGTAACTACCCAAAACATTACGAAAATCCGGCGTAACCGATTTTGGAGAAGTAGTGGGCAAATTCTTCAGAGAAAGCGGGAACAACTAGAAAGTGACCGTGGGGTCCCGTTAGGCTGCACGCTTGTGGTGTAGTGTTGAACACCCCCCCACGACTCCATCTAGCCCACATTTTCTCGTGTGGAGCCACTCTTCACAAATTCCGAACATATTCCTAGTACCACTTAGTATATCGGGAATCCCCTTCCTTTAATTACTCATCATTCTAATAATTAAAATTGACCAAGTACACAAGCAAAATATTTTCCTTGTTTTCAACAACATTCATTGTGTTGTGACTCCATATTGACACTGGTTCAATTCTTGTACTTTCTATTTTGCTTATAGTCATATTGTGATTATTGATATACCTTGCAATGTTGTTGAATTTAATTATATAATTTTGCATAGTGTCGTGTCAGCAATTTATTCATTTCTAACTCCTTAAACAACCTAATCAATTGAAACAATTAAAACACTTAAGAGCCTTAGAAACTTTTTTGGTAGGAACTACCCCCCTTGGCTTCATTAGGAGTTAAGCCTAAATGGAGGAGTCAGGATCAGGTGACAGTATCTGACTTGAGACTTGCCCCCAAGGATGCACCAAGCAGCTTGAAGATTTCTGCTGCGTTGGCCCCAGGTGCGTAAGAGGCAGCAACATTTTTGGCGTTGTTGCCAAGGATAAATCTTTTTATTCCCATAATTCGACTTACCCTTAGTTTCTCTTTGTTTTTACCTTTCTTGATTGATCTTGTCCAACGCTTCTAAAGATTGAACTTGGTCCATCTGGAAACTCCACTGTCTATAAACCAATCAAGGTATTCCACAAGAAGAAACCCCGTAGGATTACTTGGTTTTATTCCTGAACCAGAAAATGTTTATCGAAAGAGAGCAAGTAAGCTAGCTTCTTGTAGGATCCTTGAAAATCTAGGATCCGAGTCCCTCTTAAACATCCATTTCATTTTTTAAGAAAGTAGTAAGATTAATAATATGGGCACATCTGATGCCTATTTCAAACCCCTTGACTTCACTCAGATAGGTCATACTTCACTCAGATAGCAGGTCAACTGCACACTGTACCCAACAAGGCTATTGAAAAGATTCCAACCTTCCAAGGGAATTACAACGCTGTGAGTGTCGAGAGCCATATAGGAAAGATTTCAAAGTGTTTCCTCAGTTAGGTTAGAGATCCTACTCAAACACATGACGATGTCTATATGAAGTTGTTTGCTCTATCCTTATAAGAAGATGCATGTGATTGGTACCTTGACCTTGATGATAATTCCTATACAAACTATATTGATTTCTTGAAAGGGTTCAAGAAAAGATGGGGAGTTCAGAAAGAGCCTCGCCACCAATTAGCTGCTCTCCATACTTTGAAAAGAAACGAAAACGAAACTATGGAGGAGTTTAACAAAAATTTCAAAGATTTGGTGGCAAGCATTCACTCTGATTTCAAGCCACCGGACAAGTCCATCCTAGTTTACTATATGGAAGCCCTCAACGGAGAAATGAGATATCATTTAAAAGATAAAGAACCTGACACACTAAAAAAGGCCATGGAGTTGGCTATTAAGATTGATTTAAATATGCAATCTTCAGGAAAGTCAAATGTTCTTGGATTCACGAGGGATCTCATCAAGCCACATGAATCAAAAGCTAAAACTCCTAGCCATGATGCTCATGAGAAGAAAATTAGGGACTTAACTAAGAAAATGGAGGCCATGGAGGCTACTTATGTGGATCAATTGAAACTAATGCAAAATAGATTGATAGACATGGAAAATTCTCAACCTAATAATAAGAACTTCCCACCAAAAGGAAGTTGGGTTCAGAAGAAAACTTATCATCAAGATAATAGGCCTCCCAACCAACTTGAATCAGCTAATATGGTTGAATAAATCTTGCCTTATTGCAGACCTTGTGATGCACTTCATGAAGAGTCGGCTTGTTATATAGCACGTCGAATTTTAGAGCAAGGTATGCCTAAAGCAAGTCAAAGTAGCAGCTTTTCAAGCGAGCCCGATTTCTTCAACAATGTAGGCCATGTTCACCCCATTCCCAAATATGTATGGAAAGAAGCGAAGGAATATAGTCAAAATATAGATTATCTAACAAAAAAAATTGGGGTCATGCCTTCATCAGATCAAGTTCGAGAAAAATTCAAGGGCTTAACTTATCAAAGAAGAGACAATGCTCGAACCTCAAAAAATCAACAATATGCACCTAAGGTAAATACTTCCCAAGATTTGAATGACCTAAATATGGGTGCCTAGTATCAAAAGGCCAAAGTATTGGTATCTATAAGTGAATTAATTAAAAATCCTGAACAGAAAGAAAAGTTAATGAATGTTATAAATCCCCCCCCTCCTAAAAAGGTAACTTTTGAAAAACCTATAGAATATCTTCCTCCAAGTCAGAAAGATGTCATGAGAGACCTACCAGTCATTCTACATACTATGGATTCAAGGAAAGAGGATCACTCGCCCTTTTATGTATCATTGATGATCTCCTTCTACACAATTGTATGCTAGACTTTGGTTCTTCGTCAAATGTAATGACTAAGAAAGCAATGGATCAGTTGAAATTAAGACCAACCAGGCCTTACCAAAATATTTGTGCCATGGACTCCAGAGAAGTTGATGTAATGGACCTGATTCAAAATTTTTCAGTAAGGTTGGCTAAGTATCTGGATATCCATATAACCATGGACATACTAGTAATATATGTACCAGAAAAATGGGGAATTCTGTTATCAAGAAAATGGTTGGCAGATTTAGGAGGTTGGATCCAAATGGATTGGACATATGCCACCGTTCCTACATCCGAAGATTCCTTAGTAATATTACATAGAGAAAAAGAGAGGAAGCATCATGTAGAAGACCCTAAGAAGCCTTCAAATGAGTATGTGTATAATATAGATGAAATCGAGAGTTATACTTGTTACTCTAGCTTTTTGGCCCCAATTAAAGAAAAAATTAAAGATGAAAGGGTTGATGAAATCTAGAGGATGAATTTTGATGGAGCTTATTCAAGAGCAGGAAAAGGGGTTGGAGTTGTCATCACCTCACCTAAGGGTCAGACTTAAAATTTTTCCTTTATGTTGGAATTTGAAGCAACAAACAACATGGCTGAGTATGAGGCACTCCTTCTTGGTTTAGAAATTGCCAAAGACATGGGAATAAAAAGGTTAAGTATAAAAGGTGATTCAGACTTAATAGTCAGCCAAGTAAGAAGTAGGTTTGCATGCAAATGTGAAAGATTAAGAAGATATAGAAATGCAATTTGGGACACAATGGAATTATTTGATGCTTTAAACAAAATTGAAATTTCAAGAGAACAGAATAGCATGGCAAATAAGTTAGCAGTTGCAGCTTCAACCCTTCAGCCATCAGAGGAACTAATGAATGGTGACGGAAAACTAGAGATTAACTTTAGACCATCAATTCCAGACAACATGGAACATTGGCAAGTCTTTCGAGATGATGAACAGATCCTTAGATTCATCCATAATGTCCAAGGATTTTCAAATTTCAATGTTAGCTTCCAGGAAGAGGGTAAAGTATCAGGGTAAAGGTAATTAGTCTATGTAACGTCCCTGACCCTTCGACCGACGAATAGGACGCTACGGTGTCATTAAACATTCGGGAAACTAGCCCCATGAACATGAAGATACATAAAACCAAAATGATTGAACATAAAACATGCTAAGATGCATAATCCTTTACATACACAGCGGAAGCAAACATACATTCATTCAAGCCTTCAACATGTTCATCGTCATTCATTAAACAATAAATATAAATGCAGAGACGAAATGGTCAAAAATACTTATTTTATAAAGGATTTGTCCCGCAACCTGCTACGTCGTTGCAACGTTCCACCCAACCATAGGCCAGCGTGCTCCTTAATCTCTCAGCAACACTGCCACCCCTGAGCTGGGCATGATTCCCCAAGGAATAAGGAACAAGCAGGCTTACACATAGCCAAGGATACAAAAAACAGTAGATCAGCCAAGCCAACACAGTTGGGTTTATCAGGCCATCACGGAGTTGGGAAAGGCTAATTGCTAAGTTGGTGAGCTCATTGCAGAGCTAAGGACACTTACACTAGAACTAGCATGGCTTCTAGAACACCCACACACACCCAACACAAGGAAATCAATCCCTTCTCTATTGCACAGTCCCTCAAGCCCTAACCTCCCTTCTAGTGTTATTTAGGGATTGTGGAGAAGAAAGCCAGCCCTCTAGCTCTGTCTGTATGGCTCCCAAACACACTAGGTTTATCAATCCAACCAAGCCCTCATCCCCACTCCAACACAGTCCAAATACCAACCACTGCATACACGCAGCCAAACAATCTATTCACAGCTTGGACAGGGGAAAACAACTCCTGAGTCGTTCTTGGCCCTATCGTGGCCAAAACGACTCCATAACAACCTACAGCAGCCCCAAAATGTAACAACAAACACAACCAACAAAATGTGGGGGAAACAACAGTCCGTTCTCAACAATGAAGCGACGGGAAACTTACACGGTTTGAGAATGGGAAAGTAAACAAACTCTCAGCCCGTGCCTCCCAAAGAACTTACACACAGGCCACAATTCGTCGGGAAATTATACGCCCCCAGCCCAGAACATCGATGGCCAAATAGGCACCCCCAGCTCTATGCGTGAAAAACAATCGCGAGTGGGAGATTGCCCATGCAGTCGTGGGGAGAATGGAATAATGGGTGTCATGGTTTTTCCTGCCAGCGTGAGGGTCAACCTGCTGGTGGAGTGTGTGTGTGGGCAAGGATGGACAGTCCTGCCACACTCCACTCCCCAGCAATAACTACCCCAACTAACAACAAAACATTTAAGGTGGTAGTTGGATAAGACAGGGGAAGGTGAGCAAATCAAAAAGGGTGGTTGACAAATAAAGGGGTTTAATAGCTGACACATGGATTTTCCCCATAGGCTCAAGGTTTGATAATTCCCCCTCCCTATCCTTAGGAATATCATGCCCTTTTCAATATGGTTGCAGTGACATAACTGGTTGGGGGTTCATTTAATTAAAAATGCATATTTACATGATACCAAAACTATTATGTGTCATATATCACGATATACCATCGGTAACGATTCCGTTCACCGAAACATAACACAACCAAATCGATGGTGGGGCTTTTGCCTTTAGCTCCACACCACGATTCATTATAATATATACATCATGTACATTTAATGCAACATGGTCAAAACCGGGGTGTTACAATCTAGCAATCTGGTTCCACGTGGTCTGGTGGCACTAGAAAACATCTTTGATAGACAAGATAGAAAAAAGAGTAATGTGGAGCAAATGAAACCAGTGGATTATATAGAAGTTAACATAGGAATAGATCATAACCCCAACTTAATTAAAATTGGCAAAGGCACTTCTCAAAAGGAAAGAAATAAATTGATAAATCTGGTCAAAGAGTATAGAGACGTATTTGCTTTTACATATGATGAACTTAAAGCATATTAGGAAGACATATTGCAGCATACTATAGCACTCAAACAAGAACTTAAAGAAGTCAAACCTTTTAGGCAAAAGTTGGGGCAGATAAATCCCAAGATAGCACCCATAGTTAAAAAGGAGCTTAAAAAAATGTTGGTTGTAGGAATCATTGCACCAATAAGGCATTCTTCATGGTGCTCTAACTTGGTAGTGGTTAGAAAGAAAAATGGTAGCATAAGGATATGCATAGATTTCAGAAACCTCAACATAGCTTGCTTAAAAGAAAACTATCCATTTCCCAATATGGAGACTTTGTTACAGAAAGTAACAGGTTCTGAGATGATGTCCATGCTGGACTGATTTTCAGGGTATAATCAAGTACTGATCAACAAAGAAGATAGGCATAAGACTACATTCACAACACCTTGGGGCACCTTTGTGTATTTAAGGATGCCTTTTGGGTTGCTAAATGCAGGTGCAACCTTTCAAAGGGCCATGGACTATGCTTTTAATGAATTAATTAGAAAAATCATATAAATTTATTAGGATGACCTTACAGTTTTTTCAAAGGAAATATCAAGTCACATAAGTCATCTAAAGCAAGTCTTCGAAAGGTGTCGTAGATATGGGATTTCATTGAATCCATCTAAGTCTGTTCTAGGAATTGATGAAGGAAAATTGTTGGGGCACATAATTTCTAAAGAGGGTGTCAAAGTAGATCCTGGAAGAATTGAAGCAATCAAGAAGATCCCTTTGCCTAAGAATGTCAAGGCCCTCCAATATTTCAATGGTCACATTAATTTCATCAGGAGGTTCATACCAAACTTAGCAGAATTAATGAAACCAATGCAGAAATTGTTAAAGAAGGATACTAAGTTTGAATGGACAAATGAAGGGAGAGAAGCATTCAAGTGCCTTAAAGATTGTATTTCTAAATCTCCAATCTTAATTAGATCGGACTACTCAAAAGATTTCCTAATATTCTCTTTCGCCTTAGAAGATACCATTGCAGGAGTTTTACTTCAGAAAAACAAAGAGGGGTTTGAACAACCTATAGCCTTCATGAGCGAGCCTTGCAAGAGTTAGAGTTGAAGTACACTTCCATGGAAAAGCAAGCTTATGCCTTAGTCAAATCCTTAAAACATTTCAGAACTTTTGTTGGATATTCAAAAATAATTGGCCATGTCCCTCATTCTGTTGTTAAAGATATATTGGCTCAAAAAGATTACTTAGGAATAAGGGGTAAGTCGGTATCTAAAATTCAAGAGTATGACTTAGAAATTAGGCCCGCCAAATTAATCAAAGGACAAGGGTTAGCCAAAATGATAACAAAAAGTAATGAGAAGGCATTGGGAATGGTTGGTCAGAGTAGTGATTCAACATCAAGTAGTTCAACAGAACTTCAACAGTTAGAGCAACATCAATGGTATGCAGACATTATCTTTTTTTCTAAGAAACCTTACATGCCCAGATCACCTAGTTGGCCATAAAAGAAATCTTCAAGGTTGAAAACTTTTAATTATTGCATTATTCAAGAAGGATTGGGTTGGAGAAACCCTGATGGTCTAATACTTAAATGCGTAGATGAGGGAGAGTCCAAGAGACTCATGACAGAATTTCATTCAGGATTTTGTGGGGGTCATTTTGCAGCAAAAACAACAGCCCACAAAATTTTGAGAGTAGGTTACTATTGGCCCAACATATTTTCAGATGTGCATAAATTGGTCAGAAATCACCAACAGTGTCAACTTTTCACAGGAAAGCAGAAGCAAGCAAGCTTGCCTTTACAACCGGTAGTGGTCCAAGCTCCATTTTAGCAGTGGGGGCTTGATTTCATCGGTCAGTTTAATGATAATTCAAGTAATGGTTATTCCTGGATATTAACAGCAATGGACTATTTCACCAAATGGGTAGAATCCATACCTACCAAGAAGGCAACTAATAAAGTTATTATAGATTTCCTAGAGGATAAAATTATAACTAGATTCGGAATTCCAACCGAAATAATAATCGATAATGCCAAGGCCTTTAGATCATTAGAATTCACATCATTTTGTTTCAAGCATGGCATTATCCTATCCCACTCGTCAAATTATTATCCCCAGGGAAATGGTCTTTCTGAATCAAGTAATAAGAACCTGATGACTATCATAAATAAAATAGTAGGGGATAATAAGAAGTCCCGAGATAGTAAGATTAAAATTGCATTATGGGAAGATCGGATAACCAAGAAAATTTCAACAGGAAAAATCCCTTTTGAGTTGGTTTATGGTTTAGATGTTACCTTTCTTATCCACCATAAGCTCCCAGTGTATCAGCTCCTCCATGACTTCAATTCAAACCAAGATGTTGTGCAAAACATAATCAATCAGTTAGTAGATTTGGATGAAGTTAGGAGAAGAGCAGTTGAAAAGAGTATCAGTAATCAAGACAAAGTAAAAAATAATTCCGACAAGTCTTCAAATCCTATATCTTTCCAGAAAGGAGACACGGTACTTTTATGGGACAAAAGAAGAGAAAAATTGGGAAAACATGGCAAGTTTGATAGTTTGTCGCTAGGACCATTCATTATTTATGACATAGCTGGGACCAATTCATTTCTTCTCGACAATATGGATGGATAAAGCCTTACCTTTCTAGTATATGGGAAACACTTGAAGTTGTTCTTCAACGAGAACATTTGATGCCAATAAAGGGCATCTAGTGTATCAGGATATTCCTAAACATTTCCTTTTGCTTATTTTTTTTTCATTCTTTTATATATAGTGTAGCTTATTTTTTGTATATTATTGTTGTAAATTAATGTTTTTTGTACAAGTTTTGTATACTAACTTGTATAGTAGTTGAAATTTATTATTTCATTTGACAAATTTATACATGTGACTTACACATTTTTAGTGTTATGCAGAAACCAGAAGATTCTAGAGATCTCGCATGACTTCCTGCTTTACAAAGATTAGATCAGTCATAAGTCCCGCAGTTGGAGCCACATGTTATCCACTAAGTTGTACTTAGGGGATTTCGAGTGAGCCACCAAGAATCAAAACAAGTAAATTGTTCCTACTCAATGCTCAGAATTTCCGAGGATTCATCAAGACCAAATGTTGGCCCCTTTGTAATTTTTACATGTTCATACCCTACGAGGATTTTGTAATAAATTACTTAGCATGATGAAAATTATGTAAAAGGTTTGGCTTGCATAGGACTTAGTTATCAATACTTTACTCTAGGGTGTTTTTTCTTTGGGAATTACATGTCGTTCTTTAATGACTTATAATTTTTGAATTTTTCACCCACTCCTCCAAAGCTAGAGTAAATGTCTTGGTAAAAAAGCCTTAGGATGTTATTAAAACCTAGGTTTCAATGTATATTACCATGCTAATAATTGTTTTTGAGTCATATGAACATGTATTCAGTCCCCCATAGGTTTTTTTTAATTTTCGGAAAAATTAATTTTTTATTCCGTTTTTAGGCTTTTTTTTTTAAGTTATTTAAATTTTTTTTTAAAAGGCATAAAAGTGTGGTCTAGACTATGATTGGGGCATGGAGGTGCTCATTTTCTAATTCAGAGCATATATTTTACCCTCAGACCCACTTTCCTTTTTCACTTAAGTGATTCATTTTTCACTTAATTAACTTTTAGTCAAAAAACTAAAAAATGAGGAAATAAAAGAATTCGACAATTTCCAAAAAGTAAAAAAACATGCCGAAAATGAAATTTCTAAGTTGACAAAGCTATTTGAAAATATGCCTAACCTTCCTGAAACATGTTGGAGCATTTCTCTCATGTGAAAGAGGCAACATGACATTGCCAATTGGAGAGGGTGCATTTCCCAGGAAATTTATGGAAAGAGCAGATGTAAAGTGGAATGGGTTGGGTTTGGTTTTGGAATGCGTCATGTTTGTTTTAAATTGTTTCCATTTTACAAGATCTTGCCAAGTTGGTGAATCTACTGCCCTCTTTTTCTCTATTTTTTTATATAAGCAAGGCTCTTGCTCTTCAATTCACATGAAGCAAGTAACATCTGCTATTGTAATGATCATTATTTTATTTTTTTTTGAATAAAAGTCAAGGCTTTGGAGGTCTGAATGGTGTAAGATCTTGTTGATGTGAATGCTACAATTAAAGTTATTATAGATTTATTAGAGGATAAAATTATAACTAGATTCGGAATTCCAGCCGAAATAGTAACCAATAATGCTAAGGCCTTTAGATCATTAGAATTCACATCATTTTGTTTTAAGCATGGCATTATCCTATCCCACTTGTCAAATTATTATCCCCAGGGAAATGGTCTTTCTGAATCAAGTAATAAGAACCTGATGACTATTATAAAGAAAATAGTAGGGGATAATAAGAAGTCTTGGGATAGTAAGATTAAATTTGCATTATGGGAAGATCGAATAACCAAGAAAAGTTCAACAGGGAAAAACCATTTTGAGTTGGTTTATGGTTTAGATGTTACCTTTCCTATCCATCTTAAGATCCCAGTGTATCATCTCCTTCATGACTTCAGTTCAAACCAAGATGTTGTGCAAAACATAATCAATCAGTTAGTAGAGTTGGATGAAGTTAGGAGAAGAGCAGTTGAAAAGAGTATCAGTAATCAAGACAAAGTAAAAAATAATTTCGACAAGTCTTCAAATCATAAATCTTTCCAGAAAGGAGACATGGTACTTTTATGGGACAAAAGAAGAGAAAAACTGGGAAAACATGGCAAGTTTGATAGTTTGTCGCTAGGACCATTCATTATTTATGACATGTCTGGGACCAATTCATTTCTCCTCAACAATATGAATGGTGAAAGCCTTACCTTTCCAGTAAATGGGCAACACTTGAAGTTGTTCTTCAACGAGAACATTTGATGCCCATAAAGGGCATCTAGTGTATCATGACATTCCTAAACCTTTCCTTTTGCTTATTTTTTTTCATTCTTTTATACATACTGTAGCTTTTTTTTGTATATTAATGTTTTTGTACAAGTTTTGTATACTAACTTGTATAGTAGTTGAAATTTATTATTTCATTTGACAAATGTATACATGTGACTTACACATTTTTGGTGTTATGCGGAAACCAGAAGATTTTAGAGATCTCACATGACTTCCTGCTTTACAAAGATCATATCAGTCACAGGTCCTGCAGTTGGAGCCAGATGTTATCCACTAAGTTGTACTTAGGGGATTTCAAGTGAGCCATCAAGGATCAGAACAAGTAAATTGTTCCTACTCAATGCTCAGAATTTCCAAGGATTCATCAAGACCAAATGTTGGTCTCTTTGTAATTTTTACATGTTCATACCCTGCGAGGATTTTGTAATAAATGACTTAGCATGATGAAAATTATATAAAAGGTTTGGCTTGCCTAGGACTTAGTTATCAATACTTTACTCTAGGGTGCTTTTTCCTTGGGAATTATATGTCATTTTTTAATGACTTATAATTTTTGAATTTTTCACCTAGTCCTCCAAAGCTAGAGTAAATGTCTTGGTAAAAAAGCCTTAGGATGTTATTAAAACCTAGGTGTCAATGTATAATACCATTCTAATAATTGTTTTTGAGTGATATGAACACGTATTAAGTCCCCCATATATTTTTTAATTTCCAGAAAAATTTAAAAAAAAATTCCGTTTTATAGGCTTTTTTTTAAGTTAATTAAAAAAATTAAAAAAGGCAGAAAAGTGTGGTCTAGACTCCGATTGGTGCATGGGGGTGCTCATTTTCTAATTCAAAGCATATATTTTACCCCTTGACCCATTTTCCTTTTTCACTTAAGTGATTCATTTTTCACTTAATTAACTTTTAGTCAAAAAACTAAAAAATGAGGAAATAAAAGAATTCGACAATTTCCAAAAAGTAAAAAAAACATGCCTAAAATGAAATTTCTGAGTTGACAAAGCTATTTGAAAATATTCCTAACCTTCCTGAAACATGTTGGAGCATTTCTCTCATGTGAAAGAGGCAACATGACATTGCCAATTGGAGAGGGTGCATTTCCCAGGAAATTTATGGAAAGAGCAGATGTAAAGTGGAATGGGTTGGGTTTGGTTTTGGAATGAGGCATGTTTGTTTTAAATTGTTTCCATTTTACAAGCTCATGCCAATTTGGTGAATGCACCGCCCTCTTCTTCTCTATTTTTCTATATAAGCAAAGGTCTTGCTCTTCAATTCACATGAAGCAAGTAACCTCTGCTATTGTAATGATCATTATTTTTTCTTATTTTGAATAAAAGTCAAGGCTTTGGAGGTCTAAATGGTGTAAGATCTTGTTGATGTGAATGCTACAATTAATCGAGGTGATATTTGGCTAAGCTATTGTTCATTTCTTACAAGTTTTGTAGACCTGATTTCTAACTTAAAAATCCTTTATGGTTTATTGAGTAAACATTTAAAGTATTAATTTGTTTACTTGTATTTAGTTATCTGAGATCAAGAAGCAACATTTTGTAGTTAGTAATACTTTTGTTCTTCTCATTTCATTCAATTGAATGCACTAGATTAGATCTCACTTGTTCAAAGTTTGTGTGTTGCCTGCACATTATCTCAGGTGAAGGAGAAGTGGGAGCTCGGTTGCATCCCTTCTTTTCTTCATTCTTTATCTTAAAGATCTAACATTTCTTGCATTTCAGGCACTTCTATGTCTTCACAAATATTCTAGCCAAGCTTGAGGGCTATTCATTCATCCTTAAAAAATTAAATCTTTTTCTTGTTACCTTAAAAGCAAGCTTATATTTTGTCTTAGCTTGATTATTTAACTAGATTTAAAAGCATTTTTTTTAACCATCATAAGTTTAGATCTATTGAATCTCTTAGTATTGGAAGTGGTTTAAATTCCTTCAACTTTCACAAATACTAAGGTGTAAATTTTTTATTGTATTTCTATGTTAATCCACTAATTTATAAAATATTAGCTTGTTGGTTTTTGTATTTTGTTGACATGTCAAGAGGAAATGCTGACGAAATTTTCAAGTTTTTAGCCTCCCAAAGCATCTCCAAATTCCCCCTCTTGAATCCCTTTCTTCCGGAAATTTATTGTAAACCTTTTGACCAAAGTATAAGGTCAAATGGAAACCCTTTATTTAATTATCAGTAGTGTAACAATTTAATAAAAGAGCAAGTGGGATTACGGCTCCCACACCCCTCTTCCCCTATTTGGGGGAAGACCGTATATGTCCTTGAAGTGGGTTGTATTTTCTTGTTCGTTTAGATTATATTTGATTACTTCAACTTTTAAATCAATCAAGTTTATTTCAAGATTTACAAATTTTATTCAAATTAATCAAATACTAACCCGACATTTATTTGCCATAGTAATTAGTCTCACAATTTTTTGTTCACATGAGCACATAATCTGTCCTGAAGGGCTGTATCTCAACTTTACTTTGCTTTCATAAATTGGAAAGAACATTTGCTTATTCCGTGTATGCTATACTCCTTGCAGCTCAGTTTGAATGTTGGGGATATCAAAAGCGAAATTATGCACTTATTAATTTTCTCACATCTAACCAAAGAACTCATTTTAATAAAAGTAACTACCCAAAACATTACGAAAATCCGGCGTAAACGATTTTGGAGAAGTAGTGGGCAAATTCTTCAGGGAAAGCGGGAACAACTAGAAAGTGATCGTGCGGTCCCATTAGGCTACACCTTGTGGTGTAGTGTTGAACACCCCCCCATGACTCCATCTAACCCACATTTTCCCATGCAAAACCACTCTTCCCAAATTCTGGACATATTTCTAGTATCACTTGGTATAACAAGAATCCCCTTCCTTTAATTACTCATCATTCTAATAATTAAAATTGACCAAGTACATTTCCTTGTTTTCAACAGCATTCATTGTGTTGTGACTCCATATTGGCAGTCATTCAATTCTTGTACTTTCTATTTTGCTTATAGTCATATTATGATTATTGATATACCTTGCAATGTTGTTGAATTTAATTATATAATTTTGCATAGTGTCGTGTCAACAATTTATTCATTTCCAACTCCTTAAACAACCTAATCAATTAAAACAATTAAAACATTTAAGAGCTTTAGAAAATCTTTTGGTAGGGACTACCCCCCTTGGCTTCGTTAGGAGTTAAGCCTAAACGGAGGATTCATGATCAAGTGACAGTACTTGACTCAAGACTTGCCCCCAAGGACGCACCAACTAGCTTGAATATTTATGCTGCGTTATCCCCAGGTGCTTAAGAGGCGGCAACATAAGGCTTTAGATAAAGTAAATTAGCGTTGGACTTTCTAAGGAGTGAGTGGAGTACCATCAACTTCTTTCACATTTATCATTAATAATTCTTAATAATTTTGTAAAGCATTAAGAGTAAATTGGACTTAGGATTTTTCACCAACTAGCTTGAATATTTCTACTGCGTTAGCCCCAGGTGCTTAAGAGGGGGCAACATAAGGCTTTAGATAAAGTAAATTAGCATTGGACTTTCTAAGGAGTGGGTGGAGTACCATCAACTTCTTTCACATTTATAATTAATAATTCTTAATAATTTTGTAAAGCATTAAGAGTAAATTGGACTTAGGAGTTTTCATGATGAATGAATGAGAATTTATTAAAATAAATTCAAGTACAATATAGATAAATGGAATTATAAGTGGTTAACTTTGAAAAGGGGAATTCAATTAAGAGAATTTGGCTTTATCTCCATCCTAATAAATCAGTTTTCAATGATCTAAGCCTCTACATCAGTTAAAAGATTTGGAGAAAACTATAAGGGCATTCCTTTGGATTGGTCAAAGCAGGGTTTGAAAACTATTTTGTCAAAGATTGGATAAGGTCTATAGGCTTGAGCATAAAAATGGAGTAGGGCTTGTATCCTTTAACCTGTGAATTAAGAATTTGTGTGCAAAGTTGTTTTGGAGTATGTACATAAAAGAAGCCTTGTGGATCTCAATTTTGATTTTGAAATATTGTCAAGTCTTCAAATAAATGCCAAGAATGAATTTTACAAGAGGCAGGCCAGGCCTCACTGGTTTAGGATCTTAAATTTCGAGGAAAAAGAATAGTTACAAACATATAATAGCAAATTTCCTTGTTTGGAAGGTTAACAATGAGAAAAAATGGATATTTTAGAACAAACATGGAATGATTATCACTCTCTAATTAGATAACTGTCGTGGACAAATATACTTGGTGCTTTAAGGAAACATATGGTTTAGTGACAAATTTCAACCAAAAAAGGGTGGCATTGATTCTTGTCAAATTGACCATGGTAGACTACTATTTAGAAAGAAATTGAGTGGGTAGAAGGATGTATTTCATGGAAATTTCTGATTCTTTATTTTTGGCCCAAGCCGAGGATGGGAAATATTTAACAAAAATGTTATGAATTACATTGTTTTGAGAAAGAAAAATGAGCTTAAGGGAAATGATATGAAAGAATTTGACAACCTAACCAAAAAAATTATTCATAATAGGATTCTTACCCAAGGAAGATAAAAGAGCTTTTCATCGACAAAATTTCACTAGGAAAATGAGGAATCAATGTGTCACCTATATTTGCAGTTCCCTAAAGGACAAATGAGCGTTGGTTGATTCATAAGGAAAAATTTCAGCAAAATTGAAGTGATGGACTAGGTAGAAGAATTTTCCAAGTTGGATTTCAAATGCCATAGGGTGTTATAGGATTGTTGTTAAATCCATTACCCAACTTATTTGTTTGGTATTTGGATTTATCTAACTGCAACTATTTGTACAGATTGCTACACTGCCTCAACAAGTATGGAAGAAAACCCATGTTGTCATTACGTAAACTATTTTCTCTAAATTGTTATCAATTAGAGGCGAATCAAGATTACATTAGAGGCATATCAAGACTATAGTTACGAGGAGATTGACATTGTTCAGGGTTTGGAATGTAAGAGATCAAGGAATGATCACTTTATAGATATGTGTTGAGAAGGATATCATAAGCACAATCGATGAAGAACACAACTATGATTTATATTTGAAGTTGTGGGCTATTCTAAAGATTGATGATGAACATAGAACCCTAGGATTGCTAGATCATGTGAGATTATAGAAGGATATAATGGAGATTTTCTTGTAAACTTTTCTCAAGCAATTGACTTGGTCATTAATAATGAAACTAAATTAATTAACTTATAAAATGCATAAATCTTTGTAAGAATTGCCAAATGTGTTGGCTTATGGTTTTGTGGGGCCATTGTAAATAGGTAAAACCCTTAAATGGAAATGGGGTTTCATTGGAATGAATTTGATAAAGGAAGTCAAATATATTAGCTCATATTTTTAGAGCTTAGATACTGCATTTAAAATGGAAATCGATATGCTAGCAAAGAAGATGGTCAGTGAAGGAATTAATTTTTATAGAGCCCCGCCTTCTTGTCCATCAAGTGTTGGATACTTCATTGTATTGCCATTGTAGGTTGTGCCATTTGTTGGTGATACTCCTTGAGCATTGGTATGAATATTCATCACTTTCTTACCCATGTTGATTGGATTTTGCATAATAGGAGTTGGCTACTCATGCATACATGACATGCATGTGGTGCAATGTGGTATGTGTGGTGCATATGGCACAATTATTGATTATATGGTATGTGTGGTTCTTATGGCACAACTAATGATTATGTGGTTTGTGTGGAGCAAGTGGCATAGGATTTTTGTATGTGGTGCTAACTCCATATGTGTGATGGATAGTTTGAAAGGTTTAATTGCTCACGCAACTAGTTGTATTGGTTCAACTAACACTGATACAAATAGAGTTTTCATGCAAGTTACTTAGTTACATCAGGGTTCACATTGACATGGACATGACTGGGGCCAACCAACTATACAAATAAATGTTCCATAAAAAATGCATGTTGGTGTTGAGAGGCTTTGAGTTGAGATTACTCCTACATGGGTGTGTGTGACTTCTATAGTGACCTTCCTACTTATGTCTAAGATTAGTGATAGTAATTTAGTGTCCACCTCTAATGTCTAAGATCAATGATAGTGATTCAATGACCACTTCCTTGATTGAGATGTTATTGACCTAGAAATTCACCTTCGAATTATTAAGAAGGAGAAATATGATGAGTAATGAAATTGATGGATAAAAATGACATGAAAATACTAGTTTCATAAATGATCATGTTTTATAAAATATATAAAAAGTGATATTATAAGTCATTCGGATTTGGAAATGACTTGTTTAGAAGAAAAAAGGGGCATCTGTAATTGAGAAAAGATATGTTTTAAGTAGAAGAGATATTTGTTAGGCATGGAAAAAATTGATGTGAATAGGGCAGCTGGAACACATATGTCTCCTTGGATAAACAGCAATAACAGTAAGAATTAAAAGAAAAAATTGCCCTTGGGTTAAAAATTCATGGCCATTTAGAGGATAAGGGGCATTCAAATGCTTGCAAAATAGTTCTAGGCAAGGAGAGAATGCTAATGGGAATTGAGGGATAGTGTCCTAAACACTTTAATAAGGTTTTCTTAATTATGTGGAAAGAGGGGTGAGGGTAGATTGTAGGTAGGAATAGGAATGAGTGATTGGCATGTGAGAAGAGTGATTATTTAGAACCCTTGCATAGGGGGGTACTTTAGAACTAGATGTACAATGGTGAAGAGGAGAGTGATCGTGTAGCATGCATTTTGTCATGGCACAATTGGACAAGATAGAGAAATTCAAAGATATTCATTAAATGGAAAAAAACAAGTTCAATGCTTCATGCTTTAGTTATGTTAATTATATGGGCTTAATGGTTAATGTTACTGTCTAGTAAGTTAAATGTGCATTAGATGATAATGATGGTTTTTAAAATTGCTTGCTTGATATATATTTGGGTGGATGGTTGCAAGTAGAAAAGATAGTTAAATGTAATAAAAAATATGGTGATGTAGTGTTGATCCTTGAGAAAGAAGAACTGCTATATATGGTACAAAAACGGGGTTTTAAACCATGAAAGGTCTTTAAATGTTTTATTCCATGAACCTTTAAAAACATTAGTTTGTTACATGTATGTCAATATTAAGTACATATGTTATTTTGTCACATGTATATGAATGTGAAGTGGATAGGTTAGTTTGCCACATGTGTAGAGAAGTATTTATGTCATATAAACAATTCCAAGATGTAAGATGCTAAATGTACCTGACTTAGTAATAAACATCTTCACCACTCACTTGTGGCAACCTCCATTGACATAAGAACCATGGTATATTGGAGTAAATGTGCATTTTTAGGAAGGCATGTGAAATAATTTTCTTTTGGTTTCCATTCCACAGAGAGAGGGGGGAAGGTTAAGTAACAAACATACTTGCACAAAAACCATTTAACCATTATGTTAGTAAGAGACAACTATACACACACACATGTGTGTGTATATGTATATATGTATATGTATGTATAGGTATGTATATGTGTATATATGTGTATATATGTATATGTGTATGTATATATATATACATACACACATATGTGTGTTCATTGGAATTCAATAAAAAAAAAAATGTGTGTATTCTCATTATTATTTATAAAAAAGAAATAAATGAAAATCATTTAATATATATTTAGATATATATTAGAAATAAATAATAGAAAAGAAAGCATGCTAGTTAGAAGTTGTAAACAAAGTATTATGCAATTAAAATAACTATATATACAAGGTATTATGTATGATGTACTATTGCCATATCACATTTTAATAAAATGGTATGTGTGTGTATAACTCATTATAATTACATAATTGCTAAGTAATTGGGGCATAAACGTAAATATAGAACCGATATACCAGCATTAGAGAGGGTTGGGGAGAACCTCGAAGGGAGCAAAGACTCCACTTACTCCTCTTTTTGTAATTGTGCACCCCATTCTTAGACTCTTTTATACTCTATTGATGCGTGGATGGTGATTTCGATTGCCTTTGGATACCATGCGTGGAAGAGAAAGGAGGCGCAACTTGGGGAAGAATTTGTTTCTATTTACCATTGTCCTTTGAAGGGAAACCACCTTGTGAGAAGAAAATACCAGGTTCTATTTCTTGTATATGCTCTTATTGATTATGTTTCTAATCTATGGTGATGCTTATCTCTTAGTGTTACATTGAGAAAAAAAAGCGACAATATTTACATTGAGAATTAACCCCCTTCCAGTGAATATTGCCTTCATCCTTTACAAATATTTTGTCTTTATAATATGTTTCTATGAATGACTGTCTCCAAAGAGAATGCAATGCATTCCCAGAATTGGTTGACCTACATGCATCCTCTCAATCTAGTAATCATGTCCCTTGGTCACGTATTGTGTTGAAAGCCACTCCCTTAGGCCCTAAAAATCAGTTGGAGACTATATATATAGATATGGAAATAGTCCACCCTATGGCCAATAGTTGTGGCTTCGTTCCTATCGGTTAAGGGAAACTTAATGTCGATTGATTAGATAAACATTGATAGGTCAAGGAAGTTGAGGGCCGCCATTTGCCAATTAAGTCATGTCATTGATACACACACACACACACACACACACACACACATATTTGTATGTATGTATATATGTATGTATGTATGTATATACATGTGTGTGTGTGTGTGTAATGTGGTTCACGCCCATTGGGTCACTACATCCACAGAAAGCTTCCAAGTGTCCCACCCAAAGGGCCTCACCTTGTTATTTGTGATGCACCCTCTTGCCTTACCAAACAATTTGGTAAACACTCCTCTTTAAATTAAGGAAACACATACAAATGCTAACAATTTTATTTTTTTGAATTAAAATAACTAGAGAACCATAACAATTATCTACACAGTGGAAACTTGATTATGTAGAGTTAGATGATATTAAACAAGAAATTAAATAGGCCCAAACAACCATTCCAAAAGGCTCAAAAATAAAACCCCAACTCAATTCTATTGATCCTCATATTATCGTACCGATCTCAATTGGCAGTCGAAAATCGATGAAGTCAAATAGGAAAAATAATGACCATTCCTGACTTCTGATCCCCAACATCAACATGTCATAAGTATGGAGTCAGCATCAACAAACAAGAAAATACAACAAACACTCTTGACTTTCGATCCTCAACGTTGGCGCATTGGAAGTCGAGAGTCGAAACCACAAAACAAACCTACAATAAATCACTATTGACTTCTGATTTTCGATGTTGACACGTCAAAATTGGGGAGTCGGAACCAACAACCAAAATATTAAAAAATTATTCAACTGATTTCGATACTGACAATCAACATCGTCACATCGGAATCATGACATCATGATTGAAATCATAGTAGTGACTTCCATGATTTCATAGAACACTTAGTCATTTTCCTACAAATTGACTAAGGAAAAGAACAAATAAAACTAAGGGTTTCGATCATGACTTGGCACTAAAACCTTGCTAAGAAAATCACATGTCAAGCTCACTGATTGACACACTAGCAAAACCAGAGTTATCATGTCCAAGGGTTGGAGATGGCCATCTATAGGCTTCCAACAAACTTACATAACTCTTAAATGATTTGATTCCAACCAATAAAGAAAACTAGCACTTCATAGCTTAAGTTATCCGAAGGAAATATAGATAAAACATATAGATACAACTGCATTCTATTACACTGCTAACATAAGTACCAACAAGCATTTTATGCAACATGAAGTCCATAAGTCGTCTCCATGAGCATTCAAGCATGTCCTACCATGAACCTGTAATGAAATACATACTTAATTCATTCATCCATACAATAGAACATTAACATCCATTGGGTCCTATTGACCTCGATGTCAATGCCCAACTAAGGAATAAAACAATTATGTAGTCATATAAATTTCGTACGCTTTGTCCATCAATCCATAAGCATTTAAACATGCACAAAAAGCACATTTCTCTGTCACAAACAATATATATTCATTCATTTTAGAAACAACATAAAGCTTCATAACTTATATGAGATCAAATCACTTGGAAGCAGGCTTTGTAAAAGTCACACTCCACCCAAATGTAGGTGGTTCTACTCATAAATCTCTTCGCAAAACTCCACCCCTAAGCTAAGACTCATGCATTCACCACAAGAATTCTCACCAACCTTAAGATTCTCAGGATTCCCACTTAACAATCAGGATTTACTAACCTACTACCAAATCCATGTCAAACTATGTAATTCATTCCCATAGCTTCATTCCACTTGCACAACAGCGATAACCGGCATTGTCCTATGTGCCCATAATTCCACTAAGTTAAATTAATGCACCATTTTCCAATTCACTGGAGCTACCAGAGGAAAAATGAGGGCAAGGATTCAAATAAGAAAGGATTGCAGGTTCTAGTTTAGGTTCACAAGTTTCCCCACTAGCCCAACTACCACTACAAATAGTCCAATTGGGCACCTCGCTCAGGGTCTTGATGCAATTTCACAATCCACCAGTGATCCCAATCGACAACGACTTAGTGATCAAGCTTCACATACTGGTTGTTGTGCATTGCACTCTACCTCCCATGCACTCTGCATTCAACATCCCACATTATGTCTTCACCATTGCTTTATTTTTCCTCCTCCTTCTATGTCGCACTCTGCTCATCAACCAAAATTGGTTCTACACAATTCATTCTCCACAATGCACCCTTTGTACACTTCCCTCCTACGAACTGTCCATTTTATTTTTCTAGGTAATGCCTTCTTTCCCCAAGGTTGATTTTATTCTTGCATGAGCCGTTTATCTTCCATGCCACTGACCCAATCACCAAACTCCCTATTAATCCATCTTTTAATCCATCATTATCTCTTATGTCAGGCTAAAAGTTTAAGGAAAAATATTAGGGTGAACAAAAGTCTTAGGGTCCTTTGTTAAGTCTGTAGGGTTAAGCAGGGCTATCAACTTACCTCCCCCTCACTGTATTGGGTGAACACATGAGTCCCCAATGATTTAGCATTCTCACTCGACCACGACCATTTGTATATTCTATATTAATATTTAGATAAAAACACTTAGTTCTTCCTCATTGGAACTCATAACCTTTTACAAAATTACATTAATCAACTAGGGTCTAGTCCAGTGGTGTTACATTAGGTTATTTTAGAGCTTATCCTTGACACCAAACTTGGGTGCCTAACCCGGGAGGACCCAAGAGAATTGAACCATCGACTTCGACCTCGTGATGGCTTGGTCCTGAAGGATTCAACCAACTCAGCTACCCCACGAAGATATTTTCTTAATGCAGTTCACGCCCGAAGATCGGGTTGCTACATCCATGGAAATCATCCAAGGGGCTCACCTAAAGGGGCCTCACCTTGTTAGGTTGTTTCAGAGCATATCCTCGGCATCTGTAACACCACGGTTTTTGACCCCATTTGCATTAAAATGTATATGATGCATATATTGTAATTAATCATGGTGTGGAGCTCAAGGAAAAATCCCCACCGTTGATTTAGCATGTTATGTTCAGCATTTACATCAGTGTCGATGGTATTTTGTGCTATCCAGACACGTTTTAATTTCAAATCATCATGTACACATGAAGTTTAATTCAAAACCCACAACCAGCTATGCCATTGCAACAATAATGAGATGGGGACATGATTTCCTAAGGATAAGGGGGGGATGTTTAACCTTGATCCAATGGAGAAAAGCCAAGTGTCAATAGGAGAATCCATCAGCTACCAACCACCTTTCTTGTCTTATTCACCAGCCATTTAAATACTCCAACAGTTAGTTGGGCAGTTATTGCCTTGGAGCTTGAGAGGCATGGGCAGCCATCAATTCTAGAAGGGATATAAGCCTTGGCCACATGCTTTCCCAAGGGGATATCATCACCCATTATCCTCATGTGGAGGAAGATAGATGCATTCTACACTCACGCGCAAGAAGCAACGATTTCCTCATGCACTCATGCGCATGCATTTTCTCATTCACACAGGCAGCTGGTTTCTTCACGCTGGAGTTTCATTTTCCGCAGTCATCCATCCTTTGTCTTCCCACTATCGTTTTTGCAGTTTGCTTCCATCTTTCCCATGGATGGAAGTCGTTATGTTGGAAATGACCAGCATATTGGAAAAGAGGCCTCGATTTCTGAGTGGTTGCTGAGCCGTTTACACCCACATGAAGTTATTGATCATTTGGTGAAATCAATTTTGGTCTAGGGGTTGTTTTTCCTTAGTTGACACTTCTGATTTTGGATCCCAGGATGTGTTCCTCCAAGCCCAGAACCTTGCAATTGATGTGTATGCCTCTGTTGTTTAGTCTGAACTGGTTTGGGAGGGGAAATGGGGGTCTAACTAGCTTGATAAACCTAGTGTTAGAAGGAACCTCACAGACAAATCCAAGGGGTTGGTTTTCTTCTTTGCACACCCTGAATGGCACTGGAAGGGAAGGCATAGCCTGAGGGACTATGTAGCAAAGAAGGGTATGCTTCCTTGTGTTGGGTGTGTAGATGTCTTAGAAGCCAGGATAGATCTAGTGCAAGTGTCCATAGATTTGTGGTTGAGCTCACAACTAGCTTAGCAGTCAGCCTTTTCAGCTCCTTTGTAGCCTGATAAACCCAACTGTGTTGGCTTGGCTAAGTTTTGTTGTATCCTTGGCTATGTGAGAGCTTGGTAGTGTTCCTTATTCCTTATGGGAATCATGCCTAGCTCAAGGGTGGCAGTGCTGCTGAGAGATTGATGAGCACACTGGCCTATGGTTGGGTGGAACTTTGCAGCGACATAGTTGGTTGCGGGACAAGCTTCTTCCAAGATAAGTCTCTCATGTGCTAATCTCTGCATTTATATTTTCTAATGAATTATGATGAGCATGCTAAATGTTTGAATGGAATGTATTTTACTTCCATTGTATGTTAATGATTTATGCATCTGTGCATGTTGTTAGTTCAATGCATTTCATTTTATGTTCGCGGGGCTAGTTTTCCCAGATATGATAGCAGTAAAGTCGCATCCTCTCTCTCGTAGAGGGGTGGGGACATGACAGTGTGGTATCAGAGCTCATGTTGTAGCTTTGGGCCTCAATGGGCCATGAAGAATCAGCCCCTGTGTTCAGTTGATAGAAGCTAACAGTAGAAGAATTCAAAAATTTTATGAGTGTTTGCTTGTCGGCGGAAAGAAGATGAAGTTGAGCCGATATGAAGGCTATGTTTCCTTCTTTTTGCCGACACAGTGGACGGAGCTGCCTAGAATTCACCGATGAAGGAAGATAAAAAATGTTTCTAAGTGTGTTTGGTTGTCGTCCCAATTCAACGAAGTGGAGCTGACACATGCCGGCTTAGTTAAACTAAAGTTGAGACAACATGTCGGATCAGTTATCCAGGGCTGAGCCGCTGTGTATCGGTAGAAAGGGGAAAAGAAAGCCGCTGTGTATCGGCAGAAGAGGAAGAATCGAGCTGACGTGTGTCGGCTAGAAGTTAAAACTTTCACCGATGAGAATAGAGAAGAAAATTTCTCCAAATCTACAGAATTTGGAGAAATTTTGCCAATGCATCAGCTGAGCAGGCCAGATAAAAGTCTGATATTTTTTCGATGCGACGGAAGGCCCGATTGGGAGAAACTTGGAAACTTCTCCGAAATGGCGGAGGGATTGGCTGAGAGAAACGTGAAAAATTTTCTGAACAGCGGAAGGACCTACCAGAAGAAAGTTCAGGAATTTTCACTATGGTGGAAGGCTCGATCAAAAGAAACGTTAAAATTTTTCTAACGTGGCGGGAAGTCGGTCGAATAAAATTCTAAAATATTTTCGACGCAGCGGAAGAGTCCTGTAGGAAGAAATCGATAAAGTTTCTGATATGTTAGTTGAAGCGCATTGGAAAACTTAGGGAGTTTCAGCCGACGCATGTCGGGTGGAAAGTTGGGATGTTTCCAATATGTCGAAAAAGTCTGTGAGTTTATCAATCGGGTGAAAATGACAAAGTTCATCGATACATCGGAAGGAAAAGGTGAACTGAGCCAACGTGTCAGAAAAATTTTGGTGAGTTCTTCGATCAAAGGAGAATGGAAAATTAGCCGAAATAGATATTTTTGACAGGTTTTCAATGGGATTGCAAGCGACAGAAAGGAAAAAAAAGGTAATGAAGTTATGCGCCAGATTGCATGAAATCGAAAGATTTTAAAAAAACGACGGTGGTACCTTCGACCTGTCCTGCAGCCACAAGGGGGAAACCCCCCTTGACCCCTGTTGTCCCCGTGAGATAGTCATTCTTTGTGAAAGAAAAATTCTGTGTTTTGACAAAGTTGTCAATGCATGATGTTTCCAATGGAGGTAAGTAATGTAGAAATTCTTGTGAATTCTATGTAGCTGACAATTGTGTTTATTAGCACATTTTGCAGAATCATAGTCACCTTCAAAGGTAGCATTCCAGATAATGCAGTTCGGTAAAGTTGGTTTGGTTGAGCCATGATAACCTACAACATGTATGATGATGCACAGAACCCCAATGAGTACGAGGAAGACGTTATGGGAGAAAGCATCTGTGTGAGGAATGCTAAGACAGAATCAAATGGGAGAAGATTTCAAGACACTCCCCTAGATTTGTAGCCACCATGAGGAGCCTAAGGACGGAGATGCAAAGTTACAGGGAAGATAATGAAAGGTTGGTTAACGCCCAGGAAGAGCAGAAGCAGCTGATTGCAGCCATGCTACAGAGTTTAACATATATCCACATGCAGATGAGCTCCAGGCATCATGTAGTACAACCAAAAGGTAGTAAGAGCAGCGCCCAAAGAAGAAAGATACCTCCTACTGATTCATCCGACTTTGAAGGATCCACTGAGGATTCAAGATCTTCATCTCACAGAGGTAAGAGGAAGAGGTGTTACGAGAACAACTCACGAGATGAATTCAAGAAGGATAAGCCTCCTACGTTTGATGGCGAGGTAAAGAATGGTCAAGAAGCTGAAGCTTGGCTTATTGGGATGAGAAAATATTTCCAAGTCCAAGATTACTCTAGGAATATGAAGGCTAGGGTAGCCATTTTCAACTTGACTGGAAGAGCATCCATATGGTGGGAGCACTTCAGGTAAGTGAAGAAGATCAATGAAAGGAGGATTGTGTGGAAGCGATTCCAGAAATACCTCTCTGACAAGTGCTACGATGATAAGATTAAAGAGTTCCATGAGCTAAAATTGGGACAACATACCATGGAGGAATATGCAAATAAGTTCCTAGAACTTTTGAGGTATCTCAGGTACATTAAAGATGAAAAAGTGAAAATCCAACGTTTCGTGAGTGGATTTCCTCAGTCCTACAAAGACAGGATCGAGTTCTATGAACCTAGAACTCTAGAAGAGGCCATAAGAAAAGCTAAGTATTACTACGAGTAAAGCAGAGGAAAACCTGATTATCAAAAGACATGGTAGGACAAAAGGAATGAGAAGTCTGATCAGAAGAAGAAAGGTTTCAAACCTTCTAATTTCAGAAATCAGCAAAAGCAGCCATCACAAGTTGTGGGTAATCTAGCTAAAGTGATAGGAGAGAAGCCGAGAGATCCGAAACAGAATAGAGAACCTATCCAATGTTGGAAATGTGGAGGGCCCCACATGCACAGGAATTGTCCACTCAAGGATGGGAATGCAAGACCAGCATACAACATTCAAGAAGCAGAAACGGTGGGTCAGGTAGCAAGGGTCATCCCTAGGATTTATGTAGCACTGGAGGATCGTTAGACAAATCACCAATCGACTGTGGTTGAAGTTGTAGGTAAGATTGCTGAGAAATCTGTTTCTGTTTTGATTGACCCTGGATCTACTCATAGTCACATTACTCCTAGAGTAGTTGAGATTTGTGCTTTTAAGAAGTTAAAACATAGAAAATCATGGTTAGTTTAGCTAGCCACTAGAACTAAGAGAAAGGTTAGTGAAGTGGTAGAGAAATGTCCATTGGTCATGAATGGACTGGACACTTATGTATATCTAAATGTTATACCACTTGGTTCTTATGACATTCTAAATGGAATGGATTGGTTAGAAGCTCACAAGGTAAAGCTTGACTATTATAATAAGACTTTTGAATGCATGGATGAAGAAGGGAACCCAAGAGTTGTAAGAGGCATTCCAAAGGTGATTTCTGTGAGGAAGATTTCAGCAATGCAGTTGAAGAAGTTCTGTCGCAAAGGTTTTCAGTTGTATGCAACTCACATTTTGGAGGCAACAGAGAATGGAACTCCTAGGTTGTAGGACTTTCATGTGTTGCAAGAATTTGGGGATGTGTTTCCCGATGAGATTCCAAGGCTTCCTCAAAAAAGAGACATTGATTTCATAATCGAACTTGTGCCAGGAGCAACACTAGTGTCCAAGACACCCTATAGTATGAGTACGCCATAAATGCTAGAGTTGAAGATGCAACTGCAAGAGTTGTTGGAGAATAAGTATATCATGCCTAGTGTGTCTCCTTGGGGAGCACCAGTTCTGTTTGTGAAGAAGAAAGATGGTACACTTAGGTTGTGTATTGATTACAGATAGCTGAACAAAGTCACTATGAAGAATAAATATCCTTTGCCTAGGATTGATGACCTCTTTGATCAAATGAGAGGAGCAAAAGTATTTTCCAAGATTAACTTGAGGTGTGGTTACCATCAAGTGAGAATAAAGGATGAATACATTCAAAAGACAACCTTCAGCAGGTATTTGGACAAGTTTGTTCTTGTTTTCCATGATGAAATTCTTATTTATTCTAAGAATGAGGAAGAGCATTAAGAATGTCTGATATTGACATTGCAATTGCTCAAGGAGCATAAGTTGTATGCAAAGTTGAGCAAGTGTGACTTCTATAAAGATAGGATTCATTATTTGGGCCACATTATCTCATATGAGGGCATATCTATAGACCTTGAGAAGATTGAAGCCATTATGAATTGGCCTACTCCAAGAAATGTGACAGATGTAAGATACTTTATGGGACTTGCAGGATACTACAAGAGATTCATTGAAGGATTCTCCAAGGTTGCACATCCAGTCACTTCTTTGCAAAAGAAGGGAATAAAGTTTGAATGGACACCGAGGTGTGAAGAAAGCTTCTAGTGGTTGAAGAATCTTCTCACAAGTGCACCAGTCTTGAAGATTGCAGACCCAGAAAAAGATTTGGTGGTGTGTACTGATGCATGCGATCAAGGGTTGGGAGGAGTCCTTATGCAAGACAACCACATGATATGTTATGAATCAAGAAAGTTGAAGGAGCATGAGAAGAACTATGTCACTCACGATCTATAACTTGCAGCCATAATACATGCTCTCAAGGTGTGGAGGCATTACTTGATGGGCAGAAGATTTGAGCTAAGGACAGACCATTGTGGTTTGAAGTGTTTATTTGATCAGCCTACTCTAAATGCTAGGCCAGCTAGATGGATGGAGTTTTTATGTGAATTTGATTTTGAAATCAAGCACGTAAAAGGAAAAGAGAACAAAGTAGTTGATGCACTCAGCAGGAAGGTGCAGGAAATGCATGTGGCATCTCTTAGTATTTTCCAATTAGATTTGAGGCAACAGATTGTTAGTCATATGACTGGAGATGAATTGTATGAGCGGGTCAAAGACAAGTTGCAACAGCAAAGCTTTGAAAATAAGTATGAGGGATATAAATGGGAAGAAGATGGACTTCTTACCTATAAGAACAAGATCTATATTCTAAATGTAGCATATTTGAGGAGATTTGTTATGGATGAGATCCATCAAGCTCCATATTCTGGTCACCCAGGATATCAGAAGACAATTGCTACAGCCAGAAAGCAATATTTTTGGCCAGGAATGAAAAAAGACATGGCTGAGTATATTTCAAGGTGCATGAAATGTCAGCAGGAAAAGGTTGAGCATCAACACCCAGCAGGTTTGTTGCAGCCTTTGCCAGTTCCAGAATGGAAATGGGAGGTTATTTCCATGGTTTTTATTACAAGATTTCCAATGACTTAGAGACAACATGATTCCATCATGGTTGTGGTGGACAAGTTGACAAATGCAACACATTTTATACCTGTTAAGTCTACGCATAAGATTGATGACATTGCAAAAATATTCATGAAGGAGATTTTCAAATTGCATGGATTGCCTAAGGCAATAGTCTCTGACCGAGATGTCAAGTTCACTTCCAATTTCTGGAAGGGTTTGTTTGCAAATTTGGGTACCAAGTTGAACTTCATCACTACCTACCATCCTTAGACTGATGGGTAGACAGAGAGAGCTAACCAAGAGCTTGAAGACATGCTTCGCATGTATGTGATGGATAAACCATCCAAGTGGGAGGATTATTTACACTTGGTAGAATTTGCATATAACAAAGGACATCAAGCATCCTTGGGGATGAGTCCATATGAAGCTTTGTATGGCAAGAGGTGTAGGACACCAGTGACTTGGGATAATCCAGTGAACAGGATTGTGCTTGGTCCATAATTTCTCAAGGAGATGGAACAGGAGGTTGTAAAGATCAAGCAGAATATGAAAGCAACCTAGGATGGATATAAAATCTATGCAAATAAGCATAGGGTGAATAGAGAGTTCAGTGTTGGGGATCATGTCTACCTCAGAGTGATGGAAAAGAAGAGTTCCTTGAAGCTTGGAAGTTGTGCCAAGTTGTCACCTAGATATTGTGGGCCATTTGAAGTGCTTGAAAGAATAGGGCTAGTTGCATATAGACTTGCATTGCCTACTAGCACTAGGGCTCGTAATGTTTTTCATGTTTCTTTGCTTAAGAAATATGTACATGATCCTAACCATGTTATAAATTGAGATGTGATTTAGGTGGAACCTGAGGGAGAGTTCCAAATCGAGCTAATGCATATCCTCGATAGGAAGGTCACCATGATCTGGAACCGAACCATAGGATAGGTAAAGGTGTAATGGGAGAACTATGGTCCTGAAGAGGCTACATGGGAGCTGGAGGATGCCATGCGATTGGTACATCTATTTTTGTTCAATTCTGTGGAGCACTGAGGGTGGTACCAGTGTAGCATTTTGTTCAATTTTGTAAAGCACTAAGGATAGTGTTGTTGAAGGGGGAGGGGAATGTAACACCCCTCTTTTGACCCCATTTCCATTAAAATGTATATGATGTATATATTGTAATTAATCATGGTGCGGAGCCCAAGGCAAAAGCCCCACTGTCAATTTAACATGTTATGTTCGACAATTAGATTGGTGCCGATGGTATTTTGTGCTAGCCATGCACGTTATCATTTCGAATCATCATGTACATATGAAGTTTAATTAAAAACCCACAACTAGCTATGCCAATGCAACAATAATGAGATGGGGGCATGATTTCCTAAGGATAAGGGGGGGGGTATGTTTAACCTTGAGCCATTGGGGAAAATCCAAGTGTCAAGAGGAGAACCCGTCAGCTACCAACTACCTTTCTTGTCTTATTCACCAACCATTTAAATTCTCCAAGAGTTAGTTGGGCAATTATTGCCTTGGAGCTTGGGAGGCATGGGTAGCCTTCAATTTTGGAAGGGCTGTCAGCCTTGACCACATGCTTTCGCAAGGGGAGATCATCACCCATTATCCTCACGTGGAGGAATACAGACGCATTCTACACTCGCGCATAGGCAGCAATGATTTCCTCATGCACTCACGCGCAGGCATTTTCTCATTCACACAGGCGGCTGATTTCTTCACGCTAAAGTTTCATTTTTCGCAGTCATCCATCCTTCGTCTTCCCACTGTCGTTTTTACAGTTTGCTTCCATCTTTCCCATGAATGGAATTGGTTATGTTGGCAATGACCAGCAGATTGGAGAAGAGACCCCAATTTTTGAATGGTTGTCGAGCCATTTACACCCATGTGAAGTTATTGATCATTTGGTGAAATCAATTTTGGTCCAGGGGTTGTTTTTCCTCAGTTGACACTTCTGATTTTGGATCCTAGGATGTTTTCCTTCAAGCTCGGAACCTTGCAATTGTTGTGTATGCCTTTGTTGTTTGGTCTGAACTGGTTTGGGAGGGGAAATGGGGGTCTGACTAGCTTGATAAACCTAGTGTGAGAAGGAACCTCATAGACAGATCTAGGGGGTTGGTTTTCTTCTTTGCACACCATGAATATCACTAGAAGGGAAGGCATAGCCTAAGGGACTGTGTAGCAGAGAAGGGGATGTTTCCTTGTGTTGGGTGTTTAGATGTTTTAGAAGCTAGGCTAGATATGGTGCAGGTGTCCATAGCTTTGTGATTGAGCTCACTATCTTAGCAGTCATCCTTTCCAGCTCCTTTGCAGCCTGATAAACCCAACCGTGTTGGCTTGGCTGAGTTTTGTTGTACCCTTGGCTATGTGAGAGCCTGCTAGTCTTCCTTATTCCTTACAGGAATCATGCCCAGCTCAGGGGTGGTAGTGCTACTAAGAGATTGATGAGCACACTGGCCTATGGTTGGGCGGAATGTTGCAGTGACATAGCTGGTTGCGGGACAAGCTTCTTCCAAGATAAGTCTATCTTGTTCTAATCTTTGCATTTATATTTTTTAATGAATTATGATGAGCATGTTAAATGTTTGAATGGAATGTATTTTTCTTCCGCTATGTGTTAATGATGTATGCATATGTGCATGTTGTTAGTTCAATGCATTTCATTTTATGTTCATGGGGCTAGTTTTCCTGGATATGATAGCAGTAAAGTCGTGCCCTCTCTCTGGTAGAGGGGTGGGGACGTGACAACACCAAACTTGGGTGCCTAACCCCAGAGGACCCATAGAATTGAGTGCTTGACTTCAACCTCATGATGGCTCAGTTTCGGAGGCTCCAACCAACTAAGTTACCCCACGGGGATTATATATATATATATATATTGAAGAACATTCCATTGAATGTGGATAACAATCTCCAATCCTTGTTATTTGAATAACATTCTATTGAATGTGGAGAGTGATCTCTAGTCATTATATATGTGAATTGGGAAACATTGTGTTGGATGTGGAGGACAATCTCTAGTCCTTTCTATATAAAGTGCATATTGTTTCGTCGAATGAGGAGAACACTATTTTCCTTTCTAATTAATTTGCATACAAAAATTATAGGGTCAAGCTCTATAAATAATGGTGAAGGGATCTATTACATAATTTAGGAATTCTGTCTTGTGAGTTTTCTGAATCTTGGCATACGATTTGAAAATCCACTCTATATGTTACTTAGAGAGTGGATAGTTCTATATTGAAGAGCGTAGAATCCTAAGTGTATTTAGCATAATAATCCAGGTGAATAAATTGAAGAGCCAAAAAATTTAACTACTTTAGTTGAATTACAATTGAACTACGCTTTGTTTAAACAAATAAGGGTTAAATCTCGTTGCTTAGAGAGTTGAGAGCTATGTTTTATGTTTGTTCCGAATCAAATTCTATGAAATTCAATCTCTATATTTACTTACGGAGAAGCTGAGTTTTACATCACTAATAGAAAAAGTGATATAAATGACTAAAAAACTACTAAAATTTGCATATAACTAAATTCAGTCACGTGACTAATATTCATTTATTCCCAATCACTTATAACACAACTAAATATGTGACTAAATTTTTTTAGTCATTCATTGGTTGTTCCGATAGATAAATTTGGTCGTATATTTTGTCATTGTTTAAGTCAATGATTATTGTTAACTGGTCATTTATTTAGTCGTTTATTATTGTTAACTAGTCATTTGTTTAATCATTGATTTTTGTTAACTAGTCATTTATTTAGTCATTCATTGTGGTTAACTGGTAATTTATTTAGTCATTAAGTGTATTTAATTGGTAATTTATTTAGTCATTGATCATTGTTAACTGGTCATTTATTTAGTCATTGATTGGTGTTAACTAGTCATTTATTTATGTAGATAGGGCACAGATGAATCAAACCACCAACCTCCTACCTATAAGGCACTCTTAAATAGAAAAATCAAAGTTCACACTAAATCAAAGTTCACATTAAAAATGATATTTTACCTACAAGATGGGCATCAAAATCTCAATCCACAGTAGTTCTAAATATAATAATTTGATTAAAAAAACATCGGTTAAGGTAACCACTATCATTATATGT
Organism: Pseudotsuga menziesii; assembly: GCA_001517045.1. Lineage (NCBI taxonomy): Eukaryota > Viridiplantae > Streptophyta > Pinopsida > Pinales > Pinaceae > Pseudotsuga > Pseudotsuga menziesii. Next base: position 66,281 of record LPNX010289417.1, read on the forward strand.
ATGGTTAGGAAAAAAAACCAAACTAGAGTAGTATGCAAGGTACCCACTATCATTGTATAGAACAAATGCTCCCAATTGCCTGAGAACAACAAGAGTGTATTGAATATCCCAACATTCTTTTTTATATAATTGTGGGAAAGGTTTTCAAAATTATTACAACATTGTCAACAATTCCAAATGTCTCCCTAATAACCCATTATCAAGCATTCCTTCCTTTCATCCAAAAAGTTCAACAACATTTCCCAGGTAGACAACTAAGCTTTAAATCTCATCAAACATGTTCACAATTATACATTTCAATACCATCAGTAAAACCTTGTCATCCTATAATTTTCAAGTCATCTAACAAACAAACAAAAAATCATGACTTTTTTTCTTTGACATGTCATTGTGCATTGACTATTCAAGTTGACCCCATCATTTTAATTCAAAATATAGGAGTGAGTTAAATTATGAATCTAAATATACAGTGTAAATTTGCACAAAACCATAGATAGCTAGAATCTGATCAGCCTACTTGAACCCTTGCAGTGTACGGAGGAACATTGGGAATTTCGGGGAGAAATCAAGCATTATCATGCAACTTATATAGAACATCTCTTATAGAACATGAATAAAAAGAAAATGCATTCTGTCAAATGTCAGTTTGTAAATGTATACAACATAATTAACAGAAATAAGTACATTATTTTCTAGTTTGAATTTTGTATTCACAGTAATGTCAATTCCATAAATCAAACTCAAGAATCTATCTACCACTTTATAAGTTCTTTCATGCCTACACAATAATAAATATGACTATGTCAAATTTAGAACAATAATAAACTGGGTTGAGTATCTACTCAATTATGATTACTTGAATAAATGAATATATAAACATAACTTCCAGAAGCATGACTGATAAAAACAAGCCAAGTTACAATAATAGAATATCAAAATAATAATTAAATTTCCTTTACTCAAATAACTGCACAAGATTAAAGCCACTTCGCTAACATATCCCTCCACACAAACAAAAGTGTATCATTCTAACCAAAGTGAAACAAAAACCAAGGAAATGTCATCTCCATATGCAACCAACACAAGGTAGTACCAATATTGCACATTCAGAATACACATACGGGCTTGCCCATGGTACTCTTCTTTAGATACAAGCCTCATACATGCATCATTTTAAAAGTTATCAAAAACCATTTACTACCAATAATTTGCATAAAAATTCTAATATAATATATTTAAAACATGCTTTAAGTTATAATGAACTAATCCTCCAACTGATTGAAAAGTGAAGAAATTTGTCATTTCAAACTAACGATATAAAGAATAAAAAGGGTTTTTCCAATTTTTCTTCAGCATGGATACCAGGAAGTCCACACTCAATTGAACATTTTGAAACACATACTTCTCCTCCATCCCATAGTTCCCCACAACAACCCCCATACATAGAACATTTTTCAATTGAAACTTAACCATTGCTTTTGTTTCATTCACCTTAGAATCCCAGGTCTCTTGGTGTGAAATAAGAGTGGAAAATTTACCATCCTTGTTAAGACCACGTCCAAGGAGTCTCAAAATTCGCTTAATGATTGCTTTTGAAGTAAGAAATGCATGCTACTTATTTTCAAGCTTCTTAGCAAGTCTCTTATTCTTGTTCATTTTCTTCAAACCCTCAACATCCATGTAGTACAGACTAATCTTCTCATCTTGCATAATTAGTTAAGTATTATTAACATGCAAAACCCAAACCAAAGCATATTTTCTATTGACAACTTTCAAGTACTTGGCCTTTTTAATGCTACTATGACTAATATAGTTTGCATATGGGCAATAATCCCCAAGTCACAAAACAATACTCTCATTTATGAAACCTCGTCAACTTATAGAAACCATTGATGAGACCAAGCTAAAACATAATTGCTTTTATGATTATTCATTTAAGATTTGTCTGACCATACAACAAAAAACACAATACTTTAAAACATGTAACATCATCGTCTCTCTAGAAACCATAAATGAGAGACCAAGTTAAAACATAATTACTCGCTTGCTATCATATAGCTTTCATCATCAAAATATTATGGTATTATCATAGTTTTCCTTCTTTATAGAAAAAATGTAAAGAGTCCTTATACTAAATAAAGTACCCTAACTAGTTGAGACTTAATATATATCTTGGAGATCAAGCTCCAAGAACATTTTATTTAGTAATTGATAGCCTCGAATATCCATTTGTACATTAGTATATAGATATTATGCTACAACCTACACTTCCAGCTTCAAAAGCAATTTTAACACTCTTCTTTGGCGTTCAGCTTGCATAAGATATATGAATTCAACTAGATAGATTGCATCCAAATTTATCCCTAATGATATCATGGTGAATGCATGTAGTAATTTTATATTTTAGGTTTTAGCTTGGCACCAACTTAAAAGAGGAATTTTGTTGATTTTTGGACCACAAGACCTCTCTTATTTTTGAACAACACCTAGAATTCATTACATAGGTAAAGACAAAAGTGTGTAAGAAAATTTGGCGTTCTCTTAGACTTTATTAATGAAGAAATACATAACTACAATTCCTAGGATTTATTGTTGGCCAAAATAATTTTTAACGTTTGCATAGATCTTGTGTTAGTCTATAGTCCATCCAATTGTTTCCCATGTGACATTGATGTGCTTCCATAGTTTGTATGTCAATTAGCATGCAAGTTTCTATGAAGTAACACCAACTGAAAGTCGCATATTCTTTGTTTGTCAATCCAACTATTTCCACTACAATATAGCCATTGCTTGAAACAAAATAGAAAACTATTAAAAGGCATAATTCATGTTCCTGCTAGATGGACAAGTATATTTCCATGGTACTATCCCACTAAAATAACACTTAAAGTGTTGAAGCCAAAATACAACACAAGATGTTGGCCCAATATAATTTGTTATTTTTCTCTATGTTGCCTTACATGGAACAAGGAAAAGAAAAGAGAAAAAAATGCATATCATGAATAGCATTGTACCTCTTTAGGCCAATATAATGGATTTACTAAAAAAATATCTACTCTTATTAGTAGTATTGTCCATATTTTTCACTCTAAACAACAAATATAAAATAAATAAATAAATCCAACTTCCAAAGATTTGGACCAATTTGTATATGTATTTAAACTTGATAGTATTGTTCCAAAACAAGCAAAGAGTGCCTTTATCATTAGTTTGTTAGGAATTGGATACAAAAGGTGAATTTCCTCAAAAGGTCAATGAATTAATATAATTGGTTTAAAATGTAAGCTAGGAAAAATGAGACCTTAAATGTGTCCATTATCCTCTATTTTATCATTCCAAGAGTTCTTCCTATTCTTGAGGGTAGTGGATTTAAGAAAGAGCTTACTATCACATGTTCAGAAGTGTGGTTCTGATTATTTTTTTCAAGGAACCAATTAACCACAAATATAAGTGAAAAAATCGACTTGTAAATAGAATGTATCCATGATTATAGTGCTAATGAGACCTGATTTAAATATAATATTGTTGATATATAACATGATCTGATTAAAATACAAAATGTTAATTTTCATCTTGTCACCCACCTACTTTCCTATATGATTAGTCAAAATTCTATCCTTAGCATCTAGCTTTGACCCCATAAGGATTTAAAGAGTGCAAAATCTACCTTCACTTAAAGAAATAAAGAAGCAGGTTTTGTAAAGATAAAAACTGATAAAGCATACTTCTTGCTCATGTTCAACTACAACCTTTTGTATGAAGATATTTTGGACTTGTTTCATAAGATCCTCCTTAGATGAATCAATTCCATCTTCACGGTCCTTCAGAACTAGGTATGTTTGGAATAAAGTAAATGCACCACCTAAAAGAAAAAGTATAGAAACAATGAGCATCAAGGAAAAACTTCTGATATAAACTACTAGCTAAAGAAAGAAAGTTTATTGATTTACCAATATGAAATCAAAACATGTCAAAAACCATTGTATATTTCAACAAGAGACAAATGTATAAAGCTACCATCCTAAAAACTAAATGTCACTACAAATACTTAAGATCATAATATAGTAGCAATGTGCATGACATAAATAATGACCAATATGGCTTTCTACACCATAATTAGTAGAATATTATCCATTAGTGATCTAGTCCTTAAAGTATAATTTCCATTTGTAAAGGTAAATCTTGACTCACTAGGTTCAAACCTGTGACCTCCAAGGAGGAAACACGTGTTCTTAATTATTAGGCCCACTCAAACAATACATAAATAAACATAAGCTAGACATAAAGCTCTTATTCAACCTGGAAACCATAAATGGTTAAAATGAAAGAAGGAAATATACTCAGATGATGCAAACTAGGATTCACAATTCAAATACTTTGCATAGAGAGGTTGGACTGTTACAAAAACATAGTATTTGACTGGTTGCTATGAACCCCATTAAATGACAATAACATGTATTGACCTCTTCCATATTCTCTCACTAAAAGAGTGGAGGTTTCTGTGAAAGCTATTATAATTATGGCATTATTTCAAAATGAACAAATCATAGAGTTCATTTTGATCTTCAACCCAATTAATGTTTGAATGATTGCATCCTCTACTCTAAAATATAAAACACAATATTACTAAATGTTGTGGAAAGGAGAGCAACGATTGTCCTTGAAATAGTCAAAATGCTAATAACTTACAAAGGAACTCAAGAAAATGCATGAAGCAACTATAAAAGACTGGACCCAAAAAATAGATGCTCAACATTTCAAGCTAATGATGAATCGAAATTTGCATGCGGGAAAAAATACAGCCTTTAGGTGTGCAACATTATCCACAAAATGATGTAAGTCGACATATGTTGCTTTAATGTTGCTATTGTTATATATCAACAATGTGGGAAGATTACAATCTCGATAGTCATCAAAGCAATTTTGAGGTCTAAAATGAGCCTCCTAAGGAAAATAATAAAATATTAGGTATAATAATAAAATAATATTTATGAATTTTGGAGGAAGAGAGAAAAAAAGTACTTTTTTCCTTCGTAATTTCAACATATCTCCCTGTCATTTTACTCAAATATCGAGAGGGAGCACTCGTTGGATGCATAATTCAAGTAACACATTTGTTAATGTATTTCACGTTTTTCATGGGATGAAGTCTCTCAAAAGTATGCAGTGTGGGTACTCTCTGGGTGCAGAATTTAATTCCTCCTCCAATGAATGCTCACGCTCGAAATTTGAGTAAAATAGTAGGGAGATGACTTGAATATATGAATTAAAAAGTAGTTTTTTGTGACAAATATGGAAAGTCAACCATTATGGTTGACTCTTTTTGAGATTCTATTGGTTCTTGAATTCAATGTATATTTTTCTTATGAGGTGGCTTGTTTTCTTACGAAGTGGCTCGTTTTCTTATGAGGCCCATTTTAGACCCCAAATTTATGCTAATGTTGGGATACATTCTGTTGAGATTATTTTAACAAACTTTGTTGTTGGGTTTTTTGTATAAAACTCATCCAAGCACTGTCTAAGGATGCCATTTAGGATCTCTGCACGCAACAATACATTTAGAGAAAGAGAGAGAGAGAGCACAAAGGTATATCTATCTTTCTTATACTAGAGTGTAATTGCAAGACTAGAATGCATATGAATTATGTATTCAAAATCATGAATATAATTCATTCAATCTTCAATGGAATAATGACATTGTAACATTTCTTTCTTAAGCTAGCACATGCACAACAATGAGGCACACTTCACACCAGAAGTTCAATTCATTAAATTTAGTGGCATATGTCACTTACACTTTAAGTCTCATTCCAAGGTCTTGAAGAAAGGTAATATATGACCGATGAAGGTATGTTTCATTTCTCAAATCAATGCCATCCATTCTTGATGGGGAGTTCTCAATTTCTTCTCTATTAAAATATTGGTCAGATATAGAATGATCTAGCTGTTCAAATTTTGTAGGTTCCATGGCAGATACTTTACCTCCAGTAACCCTAACATTGGAAGGTTTCCCATAAATAACTATGCCATAACAGTGTTCTATCTTCCTTCTTTATATGAGAAGATGGAATTTGAAATGTTGTGAATACACTCTTCTAGTTTTCTTTATCCCAAAAGATTGATGATATTTTTGAAGCGTCAATATAGAGTCATCTAGATTGCAGTTCATCGGAAGAATGATGGAACATTACAAATCACCAGTAAATACAGTTTTATCTTCATATTTTATCATTGTTAATGACTATGGAATGCATTAAGTTCATTTTAATATTTGGCATGCTCCCAAGTCCTACTATATGAGAATCCTTCAACCCTTGTGTCTATTTTTATATTTTGACTTGGGGGGTGTTTAAGAACAAAAATAATTGAAGCATTTAAGCGCCACGCTTGTGACTATAAGAGTAAATTGTAAAATAACACACACTTTGAGCTTCAAATATATATAATAGTTATAAAAATGATACATACACAAGTGAAATAAATGAAACTCAATAGTTTAACATGTAATAAACATGTTATTCAATATTAATAAACAATCCAAGAAACAATTCCTCCCATTAAAAAACTGATAATCAAACTCGTATTACCGAACTTGTTGAGTCCAAGTGGAATTCAGAGACTATCTCTACCTTTTTATGAAACTGATTCGAGAAGTGTCAGATTGAATTGGGGAGTCTATTGTCAAATTTTTGGTTTAACATTGCAGACCGAGTCAACTAGAGTAATATTGACTTAGGGAGTCTATTGTCAAATTTTTGGTTTAACACTACAACTATTTGTTTCAAGTGAACATTTCAACTTCAAGCATCATCAAGGCAATAAGAAAAGTGATGCTGGAAATACAAGTCCTCTAAGATAATTTTTCAGATAAGAGTCAATAGTCTCTATCGTGATAGCAATGTTCAATGGGACCATTTTACATTTCTCTAATCTTTATATATGGTGGATGAAGCTTTTCTCAAATTGCATGCGAGAATACAGGGACTATTGACTAGACTATTGATAAATTTTTAGATAAAATGTTGGAAATACAGGTCCTCGCAGATTCAGAAGGAGACAAGTGGAACGATGACATGATAGATTTTGACAATGGGTTGTAGACGTGGAAATGAAGATGGTATTTATTTTTTCATTTCAAATATGATACTAGCTTTAACTACTACTTTTATTCTCTATGTAATCACATTGTTTCAATTCTACTATAACTACTTTGATTCTCTATTAAGCACATGTATTGCATCATTTTCTATGTAGATCTTAAGAGCACAAGTAACCATAACAAGTCATGTATGGTGAGGGATTCCTTGAATATTGCAATAAGAGCCAATTATCTCAATAGTCTCTATAAAAATTACTATAGTTGAAGGAAAAGCAGAAGTCTCATGCATGGCATTGTCCCTTGCTTTAGCACATCCCTTCTCATTCAATATTTACTAATGAGTGTACTAAACTACCTACACTTGAAACAACTTTTTTCTCACACGCAACAAACTAGCCGATTTAGCCCCTTAAATCTTACGAAAGATTTAAAGTAGCAAACCCTCAGAGTACCGAAAAAAAACCCCAGGAGCATCAAAAAAACCTACAATTTATGAACCTTTCTGACCATTCTGGCTTTGTATTTACCACAAATGAATAGGCATCCTGGAGAAAGAAGAAACAATGTGCAATTATTAGTCATTTCTGGAAAAGAAAATATAATTCAATAAAAATAAAACTATTCAAAATCTATGGATCGATAAGCTTCAAGAAATAATTAAAATGTTAAAACTTGCACTCAACATTATCTCTGTCCAATTCTTGACACCCTATACTTCATTTACATAAGATAAAGGGGTTCATATGATCGTCAGTCCCTTTGTTTATGGTTCTTCATTTGTTTCTGATCTTGCCTTTCTTTGGTCTCGAAGTAGTGTATGCCCCTGTTGCTATGGGTACAAAAGTTGTTTTCACCCAATCAATTAGTTCAACTGCAACCGATGGCTCTCGAAATCGATGGCAACCACAAAAATTGTGTTTGGTTGAACATCATCTAATAATTTTGAACACTAACCCTAGATATACCTACCTATATATTGAATAATTTGATGATTAAGTGAGAGCCATAAGATTGATTGAACAATATGTGCATGTTGCATCATGGGACTGTATTTGTATTTGAAAGAAGAACCAAAATCCCTCTCCTTACCATGTATTTTCTTTTTCATAACAGAAGAAACCTTAGATTAAGAAGTAATTTTTTTCTCAAAAGAAACCCTAGATTAAGAACTTATGTTTCATGTAACCTGCCAGATCCATTGTGAAATCTGGATTCCAGTGTAAGCATAACTATCCAAAGTGCCACCAATCTTACCGTGGCTATTTCTGATTTTTTCATTCTAGGCATAGAATATAAAAGAAAGTTTTCCCAAATTTTTTCCCTCCACAAGTTATTGAAATTGTTAATATTATTATAGTATATATTAATAAAATATATGATGTAGTATATTTATATATTAAAAATATTTATATTAATATTATATATTATATATAATAAATCTAATTTATTAATAATTTTAGTCATTTTTATTTAAATGACTAATTATTTGGTTGATTTTTTAATGCGATGGCTAAAATAGTCATTTTTAGTTGTATTGCTATAATTTAGTCATTTTTAACTTAAAAACAATCACATGACTAATTTTTTTAGTCATGCAGTCATTTATCTCACTTTTTACTAGTGCATGTATTCATTAATTATGAAACAAAGTTTATTGTTTAGCAGAGGCTGTACAACTTAGCTTCTTGGTCATGTTGAGGAATCTTGGTAGAGATTCTATTGACCCTTCACCCTAGTGGATACATTACCCAGCTCAGGGGAGGCCTCTTAGATGAAAGAATTTAGGCTGGACATAGTAGGTAAGGCTAGGTGGAATGCTACAGTTGCACATTCAATCCCTCAAGACCTTTCATTCAAGATAATTATTTGTTATGTGTATTGCAGTTGTTAACGTTCATAACGTATGATGGATGATATTGTTTTGTTGAAATGATCATCAAGTATTTATCTGATATTGAAGGCAATATACAATGTATAAATGTTCTTTATTGACATACTAATATTATTCGGGTTTGACCTATGAGGAATATTGCATGTTCATAGAATACATATGTGCATACAAATACACTAGTATGGAAGGTATATTAATTGTATGTTAAACTCTAAATAGTGAATAAGAGGAAGAGTAATGCTTGAAATGAGAAAGATTATGTCGTTGAGATTAGTCTGTGGGTAATCAAGATTAATAATATGTTTATCGCTTGCAATTAAATATTATCGCATAAGTATATATAAGGTTATCTTAATTAAATTGTTATCTTTCATGACCTTTAACATCATTGGAAACTCATATATAATAAGCTAAAATATGATTACCATGAATATAACCTTCTTATAAAGATTATTACACTTGGTGTGTATATTTATAAATGATATCATAATCTCAATAGATGAATAGCTAACGATATTGTTATTGAGGAACATGACTGGTTTTGAGTATCATTTTATATATTCTTGTTGTATAGGAGTAAAATAGATGATGTTTGGCTATAAGGGAAGAGCTTGCTAAGAAGCTTATTTGTGTTCTTCATATGACTTTTGTTGATGTAATTGTAACTTCAGAATGTATTCACTTGTATATCTTATGTATTGTACCCTGATGTTCCTATTGGGAGATTCAATAATGTAAATAATTCATGTAAAGTCATTGTGGGTAACCCTCCTATTGATCAAGGGTTAAAGTCCCCACAGTTGTGGGGCACTAGGGTTATTAGACTCTCCTAGAGAAGTCGGCCCTAGGTGAGATAATGTAAGTCGGGTCATTAGTACCCCAGTTGTGGTTACTTGAGCCTACATAACTGAGTTAGGATTACTTGAGCCTACATAACAGAGTTAAAGGTTAAGTGAACGAAAGAATATAAATAGAGAGTGAGACTCTCTATTTATCACACACACACACACACTCACTGGGGTGCATGAGTGAGAGAGAAGAAGTTGGGATCAGAGAGAGAGACTACTGCTGTCGGGAGATCATCTTACTATTTTTGGGGTTTTACTTTTGGTGCTGATTCTATCTCAGAGGAAGTTGTGGGGTTTTCTCCTTTATGGTTTCCCGAATAAAATTCTTTCTGTCTCTTGTCTCTTGTGTTTATTGATGTGCATGTTATTCTCTCAGTTAAAGATCCTAAGATAATGCTAGCTTGAATGATAAAAATCTAACATGGTATCAAATCTAACCTGAGAAGAAGACACTATGTAGCTGTGGAATCTAGGGCTTATTAATTTTTGGGTCTCTCTCCACAATCCATCAGCAAACGTATGCTAGGCTAACTCTCCATTGAAGGGCGCATCTTTCTGTCGAAGTAGAATTTGATTCCGGGCATTTTCAGTTTTTGGTGCGGGAAATTAGGGCTTTTTACAGAAGAGGATTTTTGAGTGAACTCGGCATAGGATTTCTCTCCTCATCAAAATTGAAGTTTAGAGACATGGGTTGATATTTTTGGTTGGGTGTATCTCCGGGAAAGACAAACCCTAGTTTGACCCCAGGTTGGAAAAACCCTAAATACTAAAACCGATAAGTTTTGGTAAATTCGCTATATCTCAGGATTTCAAAAGTCTCAAGGGCCAAAACCTTCACAGGTCAAAGATAAAATCCAGGTGTACATTGTATCCAAGTTTCAGCCTCATATTTGCTATATTCTAGGAGATATGATTCCTCCAAGTTAGGGTTCCAGCCTCTCCCAGGATTCATCCCTAAATAAGACACCTGGGGAGAATTGCTATGTCTCGGGCTACCAAGGTCCAAATGAAATTTCTCAAGATTTTCTAGAAAGTTAAAATACTATAATTTTTGTGGTAGAATTTTGATACCCCGAAGATGAAATAGTGACACGTGGCAGTTCGTACAACTTCGCTATTCTGAGCAGTCCTAAAACAGGTCACCTTGGGAAACCGCTCATAAATCCCAATTGGTGAAACCAATTCTGATGAAACCTATGTTGTTGGAACAGGGACAGGCGAGGCTACCTCATTGTGAATTTTCAGACATAGAGGAGCATTAATTACAGATATACCTCAGAAATAGTATCAGGAATTTCTGTAGAAGAAATTGGAAAACTAGGGCTTCCTATTCCGAGAGCTTCCCTCCACTATTTTTAGAAAATGAGTACATTAGATAGCTCACCTTGAAGAGGTATATCTTTCTATCCAATCAAATCTAAAAGATTCCATTTTTTTAAATTAGGGTTTCTCTGACAAACCCTAGATCAGCCAGCTCTAGAACTAGGACGGACACCTCAAATCGGTAAGATCTAATCTTTTGCTATTTTCATTTGAGGTTCTCATTTCAAAGTGATCCATTACATCAGCTTGATGATAAGCTTGTTGAAATTGACAACTTCCAAGCATTGAAGTATATGATCTCTCTGAATAAAATGAATTGGACACCTACATAAGTAGAGAGGTTCCAGTTCCAGAGGGAGATGAGGCTAAAAGCCTTACACCAGAAGAACTTGGTCAAGGCCAAGAAGATCATTGTTGATTCAATCACGAATCACCTTATACCACAAGTGTCTTCCCTAAAGACACCGAAAGAGATGTTTGATTCCTTGACCAAGTTATTTGAATATGACTTTGAGAAAACAATTGAAGAATTTGAAGATCCAGAATGCAGAGACCATACAGTCATACTTTACGAGGGTCTCTCAAATCAAAGAACAACTTGTAGCAGTAGAAGAAGAAGTGGAGAATGCAGAAGTGGTGATAACCACCTTGAATGGACTCCTAGGATCATGGGATTCATTCATGGGAGGAATGTGTTCCAAAAGGAAGTGATTACTTTCAGCAGACGCTGGGAAGAAGAAGAAGCTCGACTCATAATAAGAGAAGGGAAGATGGGAGCAATTGAAGATCAAGCTCTCACCATCCAAAGAAGATCCCTCAAGCGATGAGGAATACAAAGGAATCAACTCCTACAGAAACTCTTATCCATATTAGCATTTGGATAAGAAATGATGAATGAAGAAGATGATGACGCTGAAGGCTCAAGAAGGAGTCTACCCACGAAACAAATAAAGATAAGTATTCAATTGTTATTTCATGATATTGTTTTTTTTATGCATTTGTTTATATTCAGTTGATGTATTATGCATGATAGAATGTTTGTATTAATGACAGTATACTACTAATATGCATGTGATGGGTAAGTAGCTCATGGTGCTATACAACTCGCCATTGCTACTTATCTAGAATGAAACCTCTTTGTTGACATATTGGATTAGTGCATAATCTCAATGTTGTCCTGGTAGAGATGGAAGGCATCTAGAAAGTTTCTGTGAGATATGGATGAATGTTGTATTGGCTAAAATAGTTGCATAATCATATATCTTGATGCAAAATATTTTTTCATTATGAATATGCCTTATGAAATGTTTCTAACCATACAACTAATGCATTTGACTTGTAGGAAAGATCACGTAAAATCGTATACAAGCAAAGAAGGATGAGACTTGTTCCAAAGAACAAGTGACGACAGTTCAAGATGAAGAATAATATGACAAATGCAGTGACATCATTGATGCAGAACCTTCTAGCTATGAAGAAGTAACCAAGAAGAAAGGGAAGACCAGTTCAAGAAGAATGATGTTTGGGATGCAGTTTCGATACGTGAAGGGAAGTTCGTAGTTCCATTATGAAGTAGATGGAAACATCATGGGATACAAGGCAATATTCGTAGCACGAGGCTTCTCACAAAAAGAAGGCATAGGCTACGAAGAGACATTTGCAGCCAGTGGGAGTTGAGACACATGACAGGCAGAATCATGTGTGCAAATGAAAGAAGGCCTTGTACAGAAGACACCCGTGGGATAACACATACATGAGGAGCTTGAAGGTCACCTAGAGTGATGAAGATCTTAACCTTTTCTATAGGGTTGAAGATGAAAGTCTATATAGGATGACAAGCTCACAGATGGGTGCGAGAAGAAATTTTGAAAAAGTTCAAGATAGAGGATATTGGTATCCAGTGATCCTAGATGGATACATATAATTTTAGTAGAAGAGGAAGCTACTTGTCACTCAGGTACAAAATGTTTCAATGCATAGAGTATGAAAGACAGAGGGAGAATGATGCTCCGCTTCAAAGGGAGTGACTACAAAGGATCCTGAGATTCGACATGGTACAACAGGATGGACAACTTACTAATGATTCTAGGCTTTACTGAGAGTAAAGCAGATTCCAACCTTTGCTTCAACGTTGAAGGCGGAAGACCGGTGATGCTCCTGTTATATGTCGATGACTTGTTCCTAACAGAAAAGACGAACTCATTAAAGTTGCAAGAAGGAGACTTGCTGTCAAGTTCGAGATGAAGGACTTGGATATGATGCACTACTTTCTAGGCATGGAGGTGTGGCAGAATGTGGATTGAATCTCCCTGGGACAAGGGATGATGGACCACAAGACCATGACCACACCTATGGTATCGAACCTAAAGCTATTGAGTGATGCTTCATCAAATTTGATTGATGCCATGATGTATCATCAGATGATTTGTTCCTTGATGTACCTGATGAATATGAGACCAGATATTTGCTTTGTTGTGAACACATTGAGACATGTTCACTTGATGGTTGCAAAGCATGCAGTAAGGTACCTAAAGGGTATGATTGATTATGGGCTAAAGTATGAGGCGAATCAGAAGATTACCCTGGAAGGTTATGTTGATTCAGATTGGGCAAGTAGTGCCATCGATAGGAAGAGCACTTTAGGGTGCTGCTTCAGTATGGGATCAGGTATGATCTCTTGGTTTAGCAAAAAACAGTCTTGCGTGGCACTGAGTACAGCTGTAGCAGAGTATGTCATAGCTTATTCAGCTAGTTGTGAGGCAGTATGGTTGAGGAAGCTACTGTCTGATTTATTTGATCTCCAGTTGGATGCTACTTGTATATATTGTGACAACCAGAGTTATGTGAAGTTGTCTGAGAACCCGGTGTTCCATGACAAGTCGAAGCATATCGAGATCAAATATCACTATATCAGGGATATGGTGCAGAGAGGAGCAGTGAATCTCTAGTATGTTGCGACGGATGAACAAATAGTTGATGTGTTGACCAAGCCATTGGCCAGAGTGAAGTTTGAGCACTTCAAGGAGAAGCTTGGTGCTCTCTAGATCGAGGTTCCCTCCAAGGAGAAGTGATGAGTCCATGAGCCATTCTAACATGGTGAGAGGATTGGTTCCTTCCATGGTCAGATGTAAGGGCTGAGCCATTCTGTCATGGTGAGAGGATTGGTTCCTTCCATGGTCATATGTGAGTGCTGAGCCATTTTGAGGTGACTGTGAGATGTGTTCTCACATAATCAGATATAAGCATTGAAGGCCATTCTCTGGGAGAATGGAGGTACCTAGTCAATTACCAGGAATACTCAGTCTATGACTGAGAGCCATTCTAACGTGACTGTGGGATGTGTTCATCCCACATGATCAGATATAACTGCAGAGCCTTTCTTACATGGTTGATGTGTTCATCCCATGGTAAGATATAAGTGTTGAGCCCTTCTAACATGGTCGATGTGTTCATCCCATAGTTAGATATAAGTGTTGAGCCCTTCTGACATGGTTGATGTGTTCATCCCATGATCAGAAATAAGTGATGAGCCCTTCTTACATGGTTGATGTGTTCATCCCATGGTAAGATATAAGTGTTGAGCCCTTCTTACATGGTTGATGTGTTCATCCCATGGTAAGATATAAGTGTTGAGCCCTTCTTACATGGTTGATGTGTTCATCTCATGGTAAGATATAAGTGTTGAGCCTTTCTGACATGGTTTATGTGTTCATCCCATGGTCAGATGTGAGTGCTGGGCCTTTCTGACATGGTTGATGTGTTCATCCCATGGTCAGATGTGAGTGTTGGGCGTGCCTTTCTTACATGGTCGATGTGTTCATCCCATGGTCAGATGTAAGTGTTGGGCGATCCATTCTGACTTAGGGTCATATATAAGTGCTGAAGAAAACCTACTTAGAGGCTAGGCCTACAACCAGCATGAGAAAGGGATGGATCTATAAAACATCATGTGATGAGAAGAATCAAGAGATAGCACCAGTGATGATAACCCAGTGATGATCCAGATTCAGTGATGATGATCCAGATCGACTGATGATCCAAATCCATTGATGATGATCCAGATCGAGTAATGATCCAGATACAGTGATAATGATCCAGATCGAGTGATGATCCAGATCCAGTGATGATGATCCAGATCTAGTGATGATCCAGATCCAGATAAAGATGACAAAAACTCGATGATGATCCAGATGATCCAGATGATACAGAGAAGAAGACTTGTGCTGATAAATTGTGTCGAGAGAATACCTTCCTAATTAAGAGGGAGTATTGATGTATTTGTAACTTTAGAATGTATTTACTTGTATATCTTATGTATTGTACCCTGATGTTCCTATCGAGAGATTCAATAATGTAAACAAGTCATGTAAAGTCATTGTGGGTAACCCTCTTATTGATCAAGGGTTAAAGTCCCCACAGTTGTGGGGAACTAGGGTTATTAGACTCTCCTAGAGAATTTGGCCCTAGGTGAGTTAATGTAAGTCGGGTCATTAGTACCCGAGTTGTGGTTACTCGGGCCTACATAACTGAGTTAGGATTACTCAAGCCTACATAACAAAGTTAAAGGTTAATTCAAATGAAAGAATATAAATAGAGAGTGAGACTCTCTATTTATCACACACACACTCACTCACTGGGGTGCATGAGTGAGAGTGAAGAAACTGGGATCAGAGAGAGAGACTACTGCTGTCAGGAGATCATCTTACTATTTTTGGGGTCTTACTTTTGGTGCTGATTCTATCTCAGAGGAAGTTGCGGGGTTTTCTCCTTTATGGTTTTCCCAAGGAAAATTCTTTGTGTCTTAATTGTCTCTTGTGTTTATTGATGTGCATGTTATTCTCTCAGTTAAAGATCCTAAGATAATGCTAGCTTGAATGATAAAATTCTAACAACTTTTTGATTCATAAATGATTGTTCTAAAAGAATAGTAATCATGAACTAATGAGTAAATCGATATTAAAGTAAGGCTAATATTTTCGATGCATAATTGTAAATTGTAGTCATTGATCTATGGGGATAGACTAATGAAGAAAATAATATTCCTCTCATGATTTGATTTTAAAAAAATGTCCCAATTTCCCCAAATAATCACTAAGGATAAGAAGGGGACGTCAGAGTGAGCTACAACACTAGGGTCTATTGGACCCATGTACTTGCTAGTAAATTGTGTGTGGAACAAACCATTGACTAACTAGGTGCATGAATGTGTTGCTACCGCAACTTTTCTCCCCAAATCTCTTAAATTTCGGGCCCCTACTCAAAACTAAGTATCGCTCCAGGTTGTTTCATCCTTGATGTTTCTTCGGTCACGCTGTAAGTGTTGATGATTTGAACAAGTTACACGCAGCCTGTTCCTACAATTTGTTCGTGCTTGAGTTTTTACAGCGAGTCGCAGAGTTTAAGTTTAAGATTGCTAACTGTTATTTGATGGAACGTCGACTTAAAGGTATAATGGACTTTGACTGCTGTGATTTTTTTTTAGAGGTTTTTGAACCCTTGAGTTTTCTGTCAAATCGGTTGTTTGTGTCTTTTGTTCCTTCCGCCGTTGCGGCTCCTAGAGTAGTCTAGCGTCCGAAGTCTGAATCTATCCGACGTCCGATTCATGTTAGCCTTCAACCGCGTGCCCGTAGCCCTGACTCGTCTGCCGTTGCGGCTGGGAGATCCATCGAGCTCCCGATTCGAATGTCTGTCGACGTCCGACTAAGCCTCCTCCCGCCCTCATCGCTTGTTTTCAGCCCTTGTCTCATCCGCCGTTGTGGATGGAGAAACCATCTAGCCTCCGATTTACTATCCTTTCGACGTCCGATTAATGATGTTCCCGCCTGCAGAATGGTCCACCCTTCCGCCATGAGTATTGTTGAACCGCTAGTAGTTTTCCCGTCGCGGTTAAGGTAGTGGTATCGGCGCCTGGTGTTTTCCTTGCGGGAGGGTTGTTTCATGAGTAGATTTTGCTATTTTGTTTTATAACGTAATCCTAGTGGATGATGCTTGTCGATTGCTTGCAGGTGAGCACGGGAGATCGGTCAAAATACCAAGGCGTGGAGGAAGACGAACCGTTTAACAAGGCCCGGCAGTTACCTAGCCAATCATGAGTGTGTGCTGAAAGGTGAAAGGACCAGAAACGTTCGGGAACTGGAAAGTCATGCATTGAGGGGAGCCCGAAGGGTCAACTATTGTAGTTTAAATATTGGAAAGGAGGAATTAGACAGGGCTTTTTTCGCTGGAAATTTTGTATCTGTTTGCCTTGTAAGAGGAACTACTTCGTTTTGCAAAGGAAGCGGCAATTTTACCTGTTGGAGAGAGTAGAAATGGAATGTATCAATGCGACTCAATGAATAAAGTTGAAGAGGAACTATTTCGTTTTCAGCTGTGTTTCATGTTACTATGAGAATATTTGATTTCCTGAACCTATGTTCTTGTTGAATGTTCTTCGATATATTTTGGGATATTTTCCACTGTGAGTAATAGATGTTTTCATAAAGCAATTGGCTATCTGTTTGTTTAAATATCTGTAATTGCCCATGTGTTTTGAAAAGAGTACCAGCTAACTGTAACTCTTCATAGTGCGTGTGCAAAATATATTACTCACCCAAAATGATAACCTCGCTCCCTAGGGATAGATTAGATAGTTAATTTATTTCTTTTTGTACTATGATTTGGTTGCTTGTGGGCCTAAGACGAGAGGTAAGAACCTGTGCATCACATTGTGACAGCCCCTTGCATTCTGATCACTTTGCATTTAGTTAGGCACTTGCATTTCATTTCTTAAGTCAAAATACAAAAACTCGGTGGACCGAGCCGCAACCGGTAAAACCTTTGTTTTGTTACTTGACCTACGGTAGCCGGACCGCAAACTGGACGGATTCCCTATACCAAACAGTCAACGGGCTAGTTGGGAACGTTGATTGGGGAGAATCCCTTACTGTTGATTGCCTGCGATTTTTTAGGTCTCAATAGTTTTGGCGCTAAAAGGAGGGCCGCCAGTGCATGGCTGGCCGAGGAAACCTATTTTCCCGAGATTTTTCCACTGGTTACAGTTCAGAAAGCAGTAGTTTTCATAATCCCATCCCGGAAGAAGTAGAAAGGGAACATCTGTATCCTGTTCGTAACGAAATTGTTAATGACCTGAGAAGACACACCAGGGCATATGTAAAGAAGATTGGAGGATTGCCAATTATCCCTGAATTACCCAGGAGAGAATATAAAAGGAAAGATCGTCCTGTATCAGAAGACTCAGTGCTGGTTGGAGACTGGGAAGAACTTGTGGAAACCGCCTTACAAGAAGTCGAGCTACCTTTGAATCAAGAAGGCCCAGATACCCCTTACAGTTCTCTTGTTCGCACCCTTGTTGGTTCACCTCCTCACTCTCCACCCCAACTCATGGCCGGTGTTAATGCCAATCAACCTCCACCTAATCCTCCAAACCCATCGCCTGCATGGAGAGCCAGATCGCCTCTAAATCTGACCCCGCCTTTGCATGACCTACCCCAAGCCTTTGAAAAGTTGATGCCTAAATTTGACCCCAATGAGAAGATATTAGTAGATGATCATTTGCAGAGTTTTTATTTGGCTATAGAGGGATTAAGGGCGGGGGAGCATGAAGATGTGGTTTGTAGACTATTTCTGCATACCCTCAAAGGAGCTGCGGCCTCATGGTATTTTGGATTGCCCGCTAACTCTATCCCAGACTGGGATACCTTTGAGAGAATGTTCAGAAGTAAGTATGCAGTTCAAAAGACTCACGCTGCCCTCATGAAAGGACTATGTGCATTGAAGAAAGAGAAAAAAGAAAAAGTGCACAGTTTTACACAAAGGTTTGCAGCATATCTTAAAAATTTCTCCGAGACAGATAAGCCTTCAGACAAAGTATTGATTGAATACTATACTTCAGCTTTGGGTCCTGATTTGGCCATGTTTGCAAAAGGTAGGGACAAGCCTACTTTGGCAGAAACTTATGAAGAAGCGGAGGTGGTGGAGGCTGAAAGAGAGAGTATTGAAGATTATCCCGAACAGTCAGGGGAGAGGAGGAAAACCTTACTGTTTACTAAGCCTAAAGAGGAGAAAGCACCAGATTATGAAAGTATGGCCAAGATGATGCAAAAGCTGTCTAATAAGATCATAGACTTAGAGAAAGAAAAGGAAGCACAAAAGTTCTACAAGCCATATTATAAGAAAAGGGAGGACAGTAATCAACTCCAACCTCCTCCTCAAAAAACTGCATCCATGAATCTGACAGATATAGGAATGGAAAATTTCTGCACCTTTCATCAACAACCTCACTCCGAAAGGAACTGTCCGCAATGGATAAATTCAATGACATTAGTCATGAATCAAATTTTGATGAAAAGAAAGAAAGTGCTACTTCTACTTCTACAAAAGAACAGGAAGAAGAGACCATGGCATTCTAGAGTTCTGTCTCCTTACTCGATGCAGAAGAGGAAATTACTCAGGGACACCATGATGTCACGGAAGCTAACGTGACCACTAGAAGCCAAGGGACAGTTAGTAATGACAGTCTTTTACTCCCAAAGATCAGAAGGCTGCAAAGAAATATCAAGAAGAAATTTCAGGATAAATCCTTGGCTGATAATATTCCAGAGTTCACTATTACCCGCCAAGATCCTAAGCAGAACGGAATGTTGTCTAAGCCAAATGAAGAGAAGGTGAGCGCTGGTAAATCTCAGTCCATTAAACAACAAATTGAATATGACATTGTTGAAGATTTAAAGAAGATAAAGGCAAATGTCCCACTGTTCAAAATGTGCAAAGTGCCTCAACAGAAAGAAAGGTTGTTGAAAGCACTTGAAACATCAGAAGAGAAGTTGCCCGCTGACAATCAACCTCAGGACGAAGAAGAAATTGGAGAAGCTAGCGCTGGAGGTAAGCCTAAAACTAAAAATCCACCTTTCCTCCTGACATTCGAAATTTTTAATCATAACGTGCACAATTGTCTAGTAGACTCAGGGGCGTTAATTAATGACATGCCCATATCAGTATGTAAGAAAATAAATGGGCAACCTAAGCCGACCACATGGAGGGTGGTGCAATTGGATAGAACAGACGTTAAGGTAATTGGTGAAATGGAAGACGTCCTGATCCGTCTGGCATCCAATGACAAAGTATGCCAAGTTATTAACATCGTGGTGGTTGATATACCAGATGCTTACGGCTTGGTCCTGAGCAGAGATTGGTCAGCTAAATTAGATGGATATTTCACCTCAGATTGGTCGCATCTGTGGTTGCCGTACAAAGGGAGTCCCAATCAAATTAAGATTTTAAGAGAACCTCACATGAAGTACAATGTTACTCAACTGAATGAGAAGAATGTACCAGTCGAATCTATGTTGGGAAACTATTTTCTCGAACTGGAACCAGGGAATTATCAAGCGAAAGAGGCTAGTGACACATCTGACACCTAGCCTAATCTCCTTCGATTTTCTCAGGCTGGTGAGATTGATTGTAACATAGTAAATTTAGCAGTAGGAATAAATCCGCTTTCAGTAGATAATGTTTTTTGGACTTTATTTTTTGATGGATCTAAAACATTAGAAGGGTCAGGGATCGGCTGCATCCTTATTGACCCACAAAAAAATAAACATTTCTTGTCATGTAGATTAGAGTTTGAGTGTACTAATAATACTGCCGAGTATGAAGCACTGCTGCAGGGACTCAAGAAAGCGATTGAGCTAAAGGTTAGTAATTTAAAAGTTTTTGGGGACTCGGAAATAGTAGTAAAGGAAATAAGAAATCAAATACATTGTGTTTCCCCTCACTTGAAAGCTTACCAAAACGAGGTATGGGATTTGCTTAAATGTTTTCATGCATTCAACATTATTTCAATCCCAAGAATTAAAAATGCGGCCGCTGATCTTCTAGCCACATCGGCCGCCAGGCTGGTACCCACTAATAACAGATGTTCTGTTGAATTACTTTTTAGGCCTTCAGTACCTGATATGATTACCAACCTGTGAGTATTTGACGATGATCAGCAAATAATCGAATGCTTGACAAATGATGAGGTCTTTAAAGGAGCCATTATTGATGACGAGGAACATCAAGCCGAGATGAAATATGATAATTTCATTCCTAAAGGGGTCAGAAAGTTAGAGAAGATGTTTGACTTGAATGAGAAGTTCAGAAGACCCGCTAACGTGAAGACGCACAACTCAACTCTACAGTTCGAGCTAATAAACGTAGGGACTGAGACAGATCCTAAGTTCATGAACCTCGGCAAATGTTGTTCACCAGCGGAGAGAGACAAGTTCCGCAGTTTGTTTAAACAGTACAAAGATGTATTTGCATGGACGTACGCAGATTTGAAAACTTACGACACCAGCATTATCAAGCATATCATTCCTATCAAAGCGGGCATCAATCCATATCAGCAGTCGTTGAGGAAGATGCACCCAAAGTTGGAACCACTAATCCAGAGCGAAGTGAAGAAATTGTTAGATGCTAGGATTATTTTTAAATTCAGGCACTTTGAGTGGGTGTCAAATCTGGTGCCGGTCAGAAAAAAGTCAGGAGAAATCAGACTGTGTGTGGACTTCAGAAACTTAAACTGTGCCTCAGATAAAGACAACTATCCAGTGCCTCCCATGGAGCAATTGCTACAGATGGTTTCTGGTGTTGAATTGTTTTCATTATTAGACGGTTTCTCTGGCTACAACCAGGTGTTAGTAGCCGAGGAAGATAGATTGAAGACAACATTCAGAACTAAATGGGGAACTTTTTCCTATAGAAGGATGCCCTTTGGACTGATTAACGCTGGACCGACATTTCAGAGAGCTATGGACATAGCTTTCCGCGGACTGATTGGATGAAGTGTTGTGGTATACCTTGATGACATCACAATATTCTCGAAAAAGAGAGGGGAGCATGCGTTCCACCTGAAGCAAATTTTCGAACGCCGTCGGAAGTATGGCATTTCCCTCAACCCTAAAAAGTGCGTATTTGCGGTCACAGAAGGCAAGTTACTGGGGCATATAGTTTCAAAGAGAGGTATATATATAGACCCAGAAAGAATTAGGGCCATTGAACAAATCCCTATGCCCCATAATAAAAAGGGAATGCAATCCTTCATGGGAACCATAAATTTCGTACGTAGGTTTGTGCCTGATTTTGCCCAGACTGTTAAGCCACTGCAGCAGATGGTCAAGCAAAATGCACAATTTAAGTGGATTGAAACTGAAAAGAATGCTTTCAGTAAAATCAAGGCTACTGTTGCACATGCGCCCTCTCTGAAAAGTCTAGATTTTGACAAAGACTTTATTATGTATACATTTGCATCCGATGATTCATTGGCAGCTGTGTTGACGCAAAGGGAGGATGGGGGTGATGAATTCCCAATCTCTTTTATGAGCACTGGGCTACAAGGGGCTGAATTAAACTACCCAGCCATTGATAAGCAGGCGTATGCAGTATTTAAGGTAGTGAAACAATTCAGGCCTTATATATTAAAAAATCGAACCAAGGTAGTAGTCCCTTACCCAGCTGTAAGATCCCTCCTCATTCAGAAAGAGTTAGGAGAAAGAAGGGGCAACTGGGTAACGGCTCTGCAAGAATACAACCTTGAATTCAAGCCAGCCACTATAGTGAAAGGACAGGGGTTATGCAAATTGATGACTGAAAGCAGAAACAACGAAGAACAAGCATGGGAAGATGAAGCCGAATTGCATGTAATGGATGTATGCCCTTTGTTCACAGCTCCTGAGTCTTGGTATAGAGACCTTGTGCATTACTTGCAGTCAGGGCTATTGCCAGAACATTGGAGTTCCAAACAAAGAAGAGCTCTGCGTCTGAAATCAGCTTCCTACCAAATCGTAGAAGGCATATTATTTAGAAAAAACTACGATGGAGTCCTCCTGAGGTGCTTGGAGAAAGAAGATGCTGAGAAAGTAATGTCTGAATTGCACGATGGTCCGGTTGGGGGACATTATTCAGGGGACACTACAGCCCATAAGGTCCTCAGAGCTGGTTACTACTGGCCAACGCTCTTCAAGGATGCACATGCACATGTCAGGAAATGTGATATTTGTCAAAGGTGCGGTGGAAGACAACCTAAAGCAGCAGCGCCCCTAAATCCTGTGATGGTCATGGAACCATTTGAACAATGGGGGCTGGACATTATTGGAGAAATAAAACTGAATTCTTCCCTGCTGCACAGGCACATTCTTACTGCTATTGATTATTTCACTTGCTGGGTCAAAGCTATCCCACTGCGCAAGATAAACGAAGACGAAGTCATTAGCTTCCTACAAGATCATATCATGACCAGGTTTGGAGTTCCAATTTCGTTAGTTTTTTATAATGCTAAATACTTTTCATCAATTAAATTGACTGCATTTGCTCATGATAAAGGGATTAAATTACATTATTCTGCTAACTACTATCTGCAAGGGAATGGCCTGGTTGAATCCTCTAATAAAAACCTCATTAGAATCTTGAAGAAGACTGTAATAGAAAACCAGAGAAGTTGGCACTCAGCCTTACCCAACGCCCTGTGGGATGACAGAGTCACCCCCAAGTCTGCAATAGGAGTGTCGCCCTATACCCTTGTGTACAGTAAGGAAGCCATCCTGCCTCCCAATATCATGCTACCATCTTCCATACTAGCTCAAGAGTCTAGGGGGTCGGATGATGAGGTTCTCCAAATAAGAATATACAATCTTCTAAAAGCATAAGAGGCCAGATCCAAGGCTAGAGAACGTTTTAAACAGCAGCAGGAGGTAGTAAAAAGATGGTTTGACAAACATAAAGCTGGGAAAAGGGAATTGGAAGTGGGAGACCTAGTTCTCAAGTGGGATCATCCCCATGATGAGAAGGGAAAGCATACTAAGTTCCAACAGTTGTGGGTAGGCCCATTCCAAATCAAAGCAAAACTTGGCCCTGCTACTTATAAGCTGCAAGATTTACAGGGTTGGGAGGAGAACTTGCCAGTTAATGGTTTGGATCTCAAGCCTTATTTCTCTTGAGTTTTCTTTGGATCTCTCTGTCTTGTATATAAATAAGTTGTTGTGAGTCATGTTTTCTGTTTACTTTAATTGGAGATTTCTTGTTTTCAAATAAAGGGGACGAACCCGTGGTTGCATGGGGAACATCCAGAAGACTTTGGGATTGATAAACACATTTGAGTATCAGACTGTATGTTACTATTGTGAACTTCTTCCAGTTTAGCGGTTCTTTCAGATAATTCTATGTGCAATGAAGTCCTGCTTAACCCCTGTGAAATAAACCAGATTCGAGGAGTCTGGAATACTATGTTGAGGCTCCATCCACGTCACACTTAAAATGTCTAAGGGGCGATAACAGAAGACCCATGGAAAGGAGCAAGGTGAGCAATATGTTAAATATAAATGATCCCATGCCAAGAAATGAATGCCGAAAGGCCAATAAAGAGTCAAAACTCCTATAAAAGCATCATAAATCAAAGCAGGTGCTAAATCATAAGTACTAAATTGCCAAAGATCCTCTCCGTCCGTGAGCTAAAATATTAAATACCCCGCTCACACAAAAGGGCACTATGGGATAGAGGATCCTGAATTAACATTCAGTAAGAAAGGCATACGGGAAGACTCGCATGAAAAGGGACAAAAGTCTAGGAACACAAAAGTTGCTAAAATGGCATGGGAATGAGGAACAAATGAACATTTCTATTCACCACTCGCTACAATCCTGTGGTGTCCACGCTGTCAGCTACCTGAAGACAGAGGTTAATGAAACTCATTTTCTAACCTCAACAGAGTTATCTAGACTTGAAAATCTCGGTGTCCACTTTCCCAAATTGGACTAATGTCAATGATTACAGGTACACACTTCCAGCATTCGAGAAACCCAAATAATTGGAAGAATTCAAAAGGATGCCTTTGTTGTCAACAGTCTGTTACTCAAGGATTAATCGCCCAGAGATCTAGGTTCCCCAGGTAATCGCCAGTTGTTGCTACCGCAACTTTTCTCCCCAAATCTCTTAAATTTCGGGCCCCTCCTCAAAACTAAGTATCGCTCTAGGTTGTTTCATCCTTGATGTTTCTTCGGTCACACTGTAAGTGTTGATGATTTGAACAAGTTACACGCAGCCTGTTCCTACAATTTGTTCGTGCTTGAGTTTTTACAGCGAGTCGCAGAGTTTAAGTTTAAGATTGCTAACTGTTATTTGATGGAACGTCGACTTAAAGGTATAATGGACTTCGACTGCTGTGTTTTTTTTTAGAGGTTTTTGAACCCTTGAGTTTTCTGTCAAATCGGTTGTTTGTGTATTTTGTTCCTTCCACCGTTGCGGCTCCTAGAGTAGTCTAGCGTCCGAAGTTTGAATCTATCCGACATTCGATTCATGTTAGCCTTCGACCGCGTGCCCGTAGCCCTGACTCGTCCGCCGTTGCGGCTGGGAGATCCATCGAGCTTTCGATTCGAATGTCTGCCGACGTCCGACTAAGCCTCCTCCCGCCCTCGTCGCTTGTTTTCAGCCCTTGTCTCATCCGCCGTTGCGGATGGAGAAACCATCTAGGTTCCGATTTACTATCCTTCCGACGTCCGATTAATGATGTTCCCGCCTATGGAATGTTCCACCCTTCCGCCATGAGTATTGTTGAACCGCCAGTAGTTTTCTCGTCGCGGTTAAGGTAGTGGTATCGGCGCCTGGTGTTTTCCTTGCGGGAGGGTTGTTTCATGAGTAGATTTTGCTATTTTGTTTTATAACGTAATCCCAGTGGATGATGCTTGTCGATTGCTTGCAGGTGAGCACGGGAGATCGGTCAAAATACCAAGGCATGGAGGAAGACGGACCGTTTAACAAGGCCCGACAGTTACCCAGTCAATCATGAGTGTGCGCTGCAAAGTGGAAGGACCAGAAACGTTCGGGAACTGGAAAGTCACGCGTTGAGGGGAGCCCGAAGGGTCAACTATTGTAGTTTAAATATTGGAAAGGAGGAATTAGACAGGGCTTTTTTCGCTGGAAATTTTGTATCTGTTTACCTTGTAAGAGGAACTACTTCGTTTTGCAAAGGAAGCGGCAATTTTACCTGTTGGAGAGAGTAGAAATGGAATGTATCAATGCGACTCAATGAATAAAGTTGAAGAGGAAATATTTCGTTTTCAGCTGTGTTTCATGTTACTGTGAGAATATTTGATTTCCTGAACCTATGTTCTTGTTGAATGTTCTTCGGTATATTTTTGGATATTTTCCACTGTGAGTAATAGATGTTTTCATAAAGCAATTGGCTATCTGTTTGTTTAAATATCTGTAATTGCCCATGTGTTTTGAAAAGAGTACCAGCTAACTGTAACTCTTCATAGTGCGTGTGCAAAATATATTACTCACCCAAAATGATAACCTCGCTCCCTAGGGATAGATTAGATAGTTAGTTTATTTCTTTTTGTACTATGATTTGGTTGCTTGCGAGCCTAAGACGAGAGGTAAGAACCTATGCATCACATTGTGACAGCTCCTTGCATTCTGATCACTTCGCATTTAGTTAGGCACTTGCATTTCATTTCTTAAGGCCAAATACAAAAACTCGGTGGACCGGGCCGCAACCGGTAAAACCTTTGTTTTGTTACTTGACCTACAGTAGCCGGACCGCAAACCGGACGGATTCCCTATACCAAACAGTCAACGGGCTAGTTGGGAACGTTGATTGGGGAGAATCCCTTACTGTTGATTGCCTGCGATTTTTTAGGCCTCAACAGAATGCTTGCACAATTGTTTACTTTGTTGACATGCTTGCCTATTGAAAAGTGTGTTGGGTCTATTAGACCCATGTACTTGCAAGTAAATTGTGTGTGGAGCAAACCATTGACTAATTAGGTGCATCAATGCTTGCATATTTATTTACTTTGTTGGCATGCTTGACTATTGAAAGTGTGTTTAATGCATGAGGTTCATGTGTTGTGAAAAGTGATTTCGACGAAGCTTGAATCTTGTAGTTTCTTTCATACTTAGTTTTGTATTATTGTATAACTATGAGGCTTACTATGATTCTAATATATGGAAAACTATTGTACCATTATAAGATATAAGTTGATTATGGTCCAATCTATGAATTTTATATTACTCTAAACAACTTGACCTCAACTCGGTCTCAAGTCTCTCTAAATCATATGCAAAATACTAAACTTGATTCTCAACCCTAGAGAATGTATATTAGCTCTAACAATTTATTTATGACATGAAACACATGAGATCAATTAATTTTTTCACCAATATAGCAATCACACATAAATAGCACATAAGTTTTTGGTATAATGACCCTAGAAAAACCCTTGCAGGAAAACCAATGAGAGATATAGTAGATTTTATTATCTTCAAGTAGTTTACAATAGGTGCAATGGATCAATCCATCATAGACATATATCTGAGCCAAAAGGCTTTGAAGCTCAAGTATGATCTCTTATGGATAGCTTGGTAATTATGCGCTCCTCTCTCTGAATATGCATCTCTCTAAATATGCTCTCTAACTAGGTCCTATCGCCCCTCTACTATTGGATCACAGAATTGAAGATGCCCTCTCTTAGATTGATGAACTCTATCTCAAAGCTCAAATCCCTCTAATGAAGTGTGCCCCCTCTGCTCAAGAATGCACCCCCTCTACCAATTGAATACTCTGTAGCTGGAATCAATCTCTCATAGAAGTAGTTTATGCCTCTAATGTATCCTTCATTGAGCTGCTACGGATCAGGTGTGTTGGATCTCTACTTAGATATACACCCTCACTCCATGACAAATTTTCTCCCTCATCTCTCAAGAATGCGCCCCTGTCCTCATGTAGGCATTCACCCTCCTCATGCAATGATTTGCCCTCTTGTCTTTTCTCAACCTATGATCACTCAAATGAAGAATAAAATGCCTCCAACGAATCCTCTCTGCCTTAGATAAGTATGTTGGATCTCTCTCAGATCTGTGCCCCTCCTTTGTTTGATTGTTCCACCCTTCTCTTATTAAGAATGTGCCCTTAATTTCATGGAGTGATTCACCCTCCTCATGCAGTGATTCTCTCAACCTATGTAGATAAACTCACTAGTCGCATTTGTAATGTCCTCGACCCTCCGACCGGCTAAGAGGACGCTACCATAACATTATCAATCTGGGCAACTAGCCCCATGAATATACCCATAAAAATTGAAATGCTTTGAACTAAAACATGACAACATTATCACCATACATCGAAAGCAAACCATACATTCAAGCATTTAGCATGATCATTGTAATTCATTATCAAATGTAAATTGTAGGGATGAAACACAAAAATACTTATCTTATGATGAAGAACACCCCGCAACCAGCTATGTTGTTGTAACGTTCCACCCAACCATAGGCCAGTGTGCTCCTTAATCTCTCAGCAACATTGCCACCCTCGAGCTGGGCATGATTCCCCAAGGAATAAGGAAACTAAGCACACATAGACAAAGATGCACAACTCAGCCAAGCCAACACAGTTGGGTTTATCGGGCCATCAGGGAGCTGGGAAAAGCTGACTGCTAAGCTGGTGGGCTCACTGAAGAGCTAAGGACACTTGCAGCAGAACTAGCCTGACTTCTAGGACACCCACACACACCCAACACAAGGAATCAGTCCCTTCTCTGTTGCACAGTCCCTCAGGCCCTAACTTCCCTTCCAACGCTATTCAGGGGGTGCGGAGAATAAAGACAGCCCTCTAGCTCTGTCTATGAGGCTCCCGAACAGACAAGGTTTATCAAGAAGGCCAAGCCTTCATTCCCACTCCAAAACAATCCAAAGACCAACCACTGCATACACATAGCAAAATTGAGCAATTCACAGCTCTGGGGAAGAAAAAGGGAAACATTACTGTAGCCAAAATGGTGATCCACGGCTCAGACTAAGAAAGACAATCCCAGAGTTGTTCTTGGCCCTAACATGGCCAAAACAACTCGGCAACAACCCACAACCGTGAGGAAAACAACAGCCACGATTTCTCCACTGAAAACAATAGGAAAGACACAACCCGATCGGGAAGGAAATCAGACTCAACAAACTCTCAGCGTGGAGAGGGATTTGTATACACAGAACCACAAACTTGTAAGGTAACTACACACATCAAAATACCCAACAATGAAATTCACACACATAACAAAATTGTGAACGTGAGGCAACTCTCCCAGTTCTCAGCGTGAGGAAAAATGAAGAATGGAGGTCGTAGTCTCTTCCTGCCCACGTGAGGGTGAATGAGATCCCTGGTGCAGTGTGCATGTGGGCAAGGACTGACAGTCCTGTCACACACCACTGCCCATGCAAAACATTTTCCCAGGCAATAACTACCCCCAAAAAAATCTAGAGAATTTAATTTGGTAGTTGACTGATTGATGGGTTCTCCTATTGACATGTGGCTTTTCCCTATTGACCCTAAAGGTTAAATAATTCCCCCTCCTTATCCTTAGGAAAAATCATGCCCCTTTTCATTATTGTTGCATTGACATAGCTCGTTGTGGGTCTTTTTTAATTAAAAAGCATGTTTACATAATGCCAGAATTAATATGTGTCAGATAGCATGATATATACCATCGACAACGGTCTTAATCGCCAGAACACAAAACATTAAATCGATGGTGGGGCTTTTGCCTTTAGCTCTTCACCACAATTAATTACAATATATACATCATATACATTTTAATGCAAAAGGGGTCAAAACTGGGGTGTTACAACATTGATGCTCACAATTCTCAAGCTGCTTGTTAGCTCAATCTCTAAGCTCTATGCTAATGAATCGCTCCCTTCAAAAGGATCCTCTCTGCTAGGTAATGTGCCCTTCTATTCTCAATAATGCGCCCCATTTCTCATGTAGTTATTAGCCCTCCTCATGTAGTGATTCACTCAAGTTGTATCCTCTTGATGTCTCTACCCATTAATCACACAAAAGCTAAGAACCCACCTCCATATGCCCATTCTCTCTATTATATGCTTCTTGTTACTTTTTAGGGTTTTGAAACCCTAACCAACTTTTAATGCACATGCATCACCTACTAATTTTCATGCACATGCAAATCTCACTAGTGCATTAAAAACTGGTGCATATTGCATTCCTCGCATGCAACTGGTAAAGGTCTCAGAAACTTCAACATGTTTCCACCGTTTGATCCATGCCAACTAGTAGAGTGTTTCTCACACACTACATCAATGCCTATATTGTCAATGTGCCTTCATGCTAGGCATAACCACATGAAGGACATCATGAGATACAAATATCAACACTCCCTCTTAATGAGGGAAAGTCCTCCACTAGAATCCCTTTCCAGATGCATCTCACTCTCTGATGTAGAAGCTCCCTCCATCTCTGGAAGCCATCCCTATACTAATCATGTACTCTAACATGTAGACTTGTACCTGATGTAGTGCTTTGAGATATCTCATCTCGCTCCTGAGCACTCTTTGTTGTGTCATCTCAGCTCCATCTATGTTGTTAAACATCCCCAACACAAAAGTACATGATGAGTTACAATAACTAACACAATCTCAAGTAGAGACATGCTTTCATAATCAGTACGAATAAATTACATGTTGTGGAAGATTAAAATATGAAATGGAACCCTTTAGGGTGGTGGTCTAAAATAACATTATAAATTCCTTATTGGATACAAATATTACAGTTTAGGTGCTATAATTGTTATTTGACGCATGTGAAATGGTATGCATATTGTTGATATCCTTGAAGAATGATCACTGGTATGAATGCATGATTGCATGGATTGCATATCTGATTACTTGAAATGCATATGGAAGGAGTATATGTTGTTGTATAATGACTATGGATTTAGGTATGACTAAATGATGAATTTCAATCATAATGATATACTGTGCATGTGTGAGTCTAGTATCGTATAGAGCCATAGTGGATAATGGTGTTGTACATTTTAGCATGGAATAAAATATATGGACATAACAATTTAGTGCCTTGAATAAAAGAAACCTTAATGATGTCCTTGCCTACCAAGGAGAACTTTGATTGTAAGAATTGAACCTTTGTGTGTGCTTTGACCTAGCCTACCTTTGAGTCAAGAGTAGTAACTCAACATAAATGAGAGTTTTCGACATCTTAGATAGGTGTCTTAAATGGTATGTTATGATAAGATTTTAGAACCTCAAATTAAATTTCAAATGAGATTTTGAATAAATAATATGAGTATGCAAGCTAAGTATAGCCATGTGTTGTAATCGAGTGTTTGCACATCTATTTTCCTGTGATGGTATAAGTATGACATCAAAGTGGTAAATGGTTTGTAAATCCACTACAATGTGCCCTGTTGTCATCAGTGCACCTTGGAAGTGTTGATCCTTACTAGTATCAGTCACGTAATAGATATCCTTGGTTCCTTGTTGTTATTGTCATGTTGAGTATGTTTTCCAGTTATTCTATTATAACAGAGTGGTCAACTAGACAGAGACTAGAACCATTCCTTGAATTAATTGGTTTATGCACAACGTTGATTTGGAAGCCTTAGAAAGAAGAACATTTAGGGATATAATATGAGGTTTGGGTGTTCTTTCTATGCACACACTAAATAGCACCTAGAGGAAGGTGATGCCCGAGGAACCATTGAGCGGTGAATGGGAACCTTCTTCGTGTTGTATGGGGCGGGTAATATGGAACCCAAGCTAGTAGAGTCTATGCAATGTTTTTGTAATCTAGAAGAAAATTAATGAATGAAAACCCTCACCTTACACAAATAAATTACATCAAAATGACACATTAACACCTTTTGCTGAGACACTACATTGACAAAATTACACTGACCATTGCATAGAAACATTTCACTAAGACATTACATTGAAAGGTTACATCAAAAATTTACATTGAGACAAGACTTGAGACTTGGGAAAACGAGAAAGCTGTGAAGATTTGGTATCTATTGTAATAGATTACCTATGTGGTCAAGTACATTATGTATTTTCTATTGCAGCATGGGAAGTTAGTGTAATGCTAATTGTGCCGAGACTGGAGTTTACTGTTGGGTTATGTGAGATAGGAGTTTACTTCCTAAATACCAAGCAAGAGTACTGCTCGTATGATAAAAGACTAGTTATATACTTGAACATAGGATTAATAAAGGAAATAAATCCATGAAATCTAATGTTGGTGTACCACGATGGTGGAAGGATAAGATTCTTATGGATTCATATATTATCCTGAGACTAAGGCTTAAATAAAAGGCAAACAAATTGATATATTTAATCATAATGAATGAGTAACAATTATGGGGACACCCTAATTGTATGCACATCCAGAAGATCATCGGTAGGAGATACGCTTGAGGGAATGTATAGCAGTGAAGAGGTATCGTCCTTATGTTGGATGGGACATGTAATGCAGTGGCAACTCCAACTGGCCCCGAGGAACCCAAAAGAGTTGGTAAATATATATTAGATTACATTATAATAGAGACTGCAGTTCCCCTTATGGTATTCACTAATTGATGGTTAGGTATAGGAAATAGGTGAATGAAAAGAGGTGCATCTTTTGTTTATAGAAATTGAAATAATGATTGTGAAATTTTTATGTACATGTGCATATCATGAGGAGGTTTACATGAGAATTGGTGTTTCCATCAAGATATGACCCTCATGTGTATATTAAAATGGAAAAATATATAACAAAAGTAGAGGATGGTTG
The DNA here is from genome assembly GCA_001517045.1 of Pseudotsuga menziesii. Lineage (NCBI taxonomy): Eukaryota > Viridiplantae > Streptophyta > Pinopsida > Pinales > Pinaceae > Pseudotsuga > Pseudotsuga menziesii. The sequence goes on from LPNX010289417.1 coordinate 99,059, forward strand.
TTGCTGCAAAAGTACCTTGGAATGGTACAACCAAACGACGGGTACATGTGGCCCACATGGGTGTGGTTCATTGGCGATTCGCTTGATATGAAGTCACATGTTGTAAAAGAGGTCATGAGTTCAAATCACACCTGAGGTTACCTGTGTCCCATGCTTGCAGGCTGTTGTTGGGCACCTAGGGGTATAGTGGTAGTGGGAATGGATCCCTGAACCCCGTGTCCCACGAGTACTGGCCCAGTACCAAGTTGTCAATTCCCCTAGTATTAAAAAAAATGGCAGGTACATGTTTGAATATTGTTTAACAATATTATTATATGTATAAAGTTAGACATGATTACCTAATTTTTAAGCAAATTGGTTGGAAGTACCAATCTCAATATACCATAACAGGAATGCTTAGATATTCAAGTGTTTATTTATAACTTGTGATTATGATATGTTTGGTGATGTTAACAAATATTGCAAATGCAATAGATTATGATGCCTTGGGGTTGTTTACCCAAAAATGTATAATATGTTAAAAGCAATCTAACTTCTTGAAACAAAAAATTACTACTAAAAGGAAGAAACAAAAGGGATGGAAGTGAAGTCATCCAATGAAAATTATGAAAGCAAGTTACATATATTTAGTTTGCCTTCCTCTTTGATTATAATTAATGATACATATGTACATGTTTTACTTTGGTTTTGAGGAAACCTTGTATTTGTTGTTGTAGATCACAGGTCTTACCGGCGGTAAAGAGTCTTGAAGACATATGACAAAGATGCCAGACAAGTGGTTTCCTTGGAAAGCTAGTAAGAGTAACTGGAATTGTAAAATAATTGAATAATTGCTATTGTAATAAAGATAGGTGGAAGTTGAAAATATTGTCTAAAAGAATAAGAACCTCGAGGACAGTGTTATTTTAAGGGGTAGATGATGTAATATCCCTCAAATTTAGGAACCTTAATTTTACTCATTAATTAAAAAGGGTGTTAATGGTTATTGGTTATTAATCATTTTAACTAAATGGATATTAATTATTGGATTCCTAGGGTTTTGCTAGGATTCATATTGAAAGAGTGGCTTCTATAAGAGAAGTCAACTATAAGAATAGAAATAACTAGTTAATTAGAATGGGAAATTTTCCCATGTGTTATCGAAGATTGAAAATCTTTCACATATTAATAAAATGCAAATTGTTGAGAATCAATATTAATCGCCATTTCATGGGAAAAAATTACCAAGATATAAATAACCATATGTATATGTATATATGTATGTGTATGTGTATGTGTGTGTGTATGTACACACACAGACACACACATATAGACACACACACACATCTTGTTATTTATAAAAAAGAAATGAATGAAAAGCATTCAATACATATTAGAAATAAATATTCAAAAATAAAACATGTGTGTTAGAAGTTGTAAACAAAGTGTTATGCAATTAAAATAACTATACATACAAGGTGTTACGTATGGTACTATTACCATGTCAAATTTTAATAAAACGGTGTCTGTGTGTGTGAAACTCATTATAAGCACATAACCGCCAAGCAGTTAGGGTTGAAGCATAAATATAGAATTGATATCCCAACATTGGAAGGGATTGGAGAGATAGCCTCGGAGGGGACAAAGACTCCACTTACTCCTGTTTTTGTAATTGTACACCCCATTATTAGACTCTTTTATAGTATGTTGATGCATGGATGGTGGTTTTGATTATCTTTGGATACCATTCATGGAAGAGAAAGGAGGCACAACTTGCAGAAGAAGTTGATTCTATTTACCTCATCATTTTAAAGGGCAACCACCTTGTGAGAATAAAATACAAGGTTATATTTCTTGTATATGATCTTGTTAATTATGGTTCTCGTCTCTTCTTATAATTATCTCTCATCCTTATATTGAGGTAAAGAAGGGGCGATCTCTACAGTGAGAACCACCCCCCTTCCAATGAATATCGTCTTCATCCGTTACAAATATTTTGTCTTTATAATATGTTTCTATGAACGACTATCTCCAAAGAGAATGCGATGTGTGCCAAGAACTAGTTGACCTACTTGCATCCTCTTGATCTAGTAATCATGTCCCTCGGTTACCTATTGTATTACAAGCCACTCCCTTAGGCCCTAAAATGAGTTGGAGACTATACATAGAGATTTGGAAATGGTTTGACCTCTAAACAAATAGTTATGGCTTTGGTCCTATCGGTTAAGGAAAATATAGTTGTGGCTTTGGTCCTATCGGTTAAGGGAAAGATGATGCTGATTGATGACATAAATGTTGATAGGTCAAGGAAGTTGAGGCCTAAGGGCCACCATTGGATAGTTAAGTCACGCCATTATATTATATGTATTTGTTCAAAATCCTACAAGAGGTGGATCAACCTCATAGAGGACCGACTCCTCTCCTAATATATATAAACATTTCGTTGAATGTGGAGAACAACTCTGGTCCTTGAAGAATAATATGTCAAACATGGAGAGCGTTCTCCAGTCCTTCATATATATAAAGTGAAGAACATTCCCTTGAATGTGGAGAACAATCTCTGGTCCTTATTATTTGAATGAAATTTTGTTGAATGTGGAGAGTGGTCTCCGATCCTTATTAGTCCTTACCTTCAGGCTGGCAGGGACTCTATGAATCGACTTGCCACCATTTTCATTTATCAGCACAAAAACCAATGTAAATTCAACCAATTTATCCTAAGTTGAATCAGGTGGTCGCCGCCCAATACAAATTCAAGCACAAAAACCAATATAAATTCAAGCACTTATCCTAAATTTTCTTTGCCAAATGCTTACATAGTTTTCTTTCAACCAATAAAAAAAGGCCTTATTTGGCCTCATTTTGAGGCCAATTTCATATTCAAAGGTTCAAACTTAAGGTTAAAACAACATTGAGAAATCATAGCTAATATTCATAGATTAATGCTATCTCCAATATGACATTACTTAGCTAACATAAAATGTTAGTGACACTAGCATCTATGTTAATGCCTTATCCTGGCTTTGTTGTAGCTAGCCACATGTGGATTCTTGCATGTTCTCCATCTGTTCATGGCATCTCTATTCCTACATGTGTTCACCACCTCTGCTAGAGCTGACCTGTGTTCACCACCACCTTTGCTAGAGCTGTTTATTGTAGTGAGGTATGGACTTGCTCATTTTTCTCTCCTCTTTACTGCACTACTTGTGCTTTTCCTTACTGCCTGTACTGTGCCACTAAACCTTGGATAAATCTTGTTCTACCATTACAACAAGTGATAAAATTTGAAAAAATTTGAAGCAATTTTTCAAAAGCGAGTTTCTAGAGATATTATTACTAGTTGGTCGTGCTCTAGTGTGCAATTGAATCTTCACTAAGAAACTAGCGATGTTTGTGTAATCTATTCGTGTCTAGTGGTGGCTTCTCTGTCAACATTGAGGTAAAAAATATCTTCATCTTTATATCAACATATGATCATTGTTTTTGCAGCTGCATAGGCATTAGATATAATTATTGCTTTTGAATATGATGATGGAGCTTTATGGGGTTGTTCTTCATCAAAATATTTGGCAGCTTTCTGATATTGCTTCTGAATCTGATGATGTGATGATGGAGCTTTATGGGGTCATTCTTCATCATCAAAATATTGGGTAGGTTTCTGATAATGATGAAACTGGCATTTTCTACCTCAGCCAGGCCTTATTTCTAGCCAATTTGATTCTTGGATCAATAGCACTTTCCAAGGCCTACTTATGTTGCCAATTGTTGAGCATTTGGTTGGATCGCTTACACATTCTGCTATTATTCTCATTCTTTTACTGCTCTTGGTCAAGATGATGACAGTATGGTAAACTTGACATTGACAAGATAAATTAGCTAATATATGCAGTGTTATTAATTTGACATCAAATATTCCTAGCGAAAAACAGTGTTGGGCTAAAAACAATGCTACGACCATGAGCCAAACTTCAAAAATTAGTATTATTAATTTAAAAAAAAAATATTCCTACCGAAAAACAATGCTACGGCCATGAGCAAAACTTCAAAAAATTGTGCAGCTAATTTAGGGCTGCTGATATCTTTAGTATTTTTAAATGGCCTTGTTTACTTCAAAATCATCAAAATAAATAATGTGGCATAACTCTTTTGGGGCTATTATCTGATATTTATAGTCATATAGTCGTGTGAATGTGAAATTAGGAAATATCTTCATCTTGAATTTAGTAGTATGGTATAGGTGAAATCGTATCGTTGAATAAACAACAAAATTAAAAGCTGGTAATACAAAAGACTTACCAAGGTTTCAGGTTCGATGAATGCAAACATTGTTGAGAACAGGTTCCAGATTTGTGCTCGAATTGGTACCTAAGATAAGTGTAGACAGATAAACAAGAATCCAAAACCAGAAAACAGCATGAGTAGGAAGGCATTTCTCATCGGCATGTTCTTCTGCAATTATTGCGATGAATAAGTATTAAAACAAGTTTAGGTTTCACCGGTTAGGAGATCTTGAGCTGGTAGTGCTAGCACCTATGTTTGACTGATCAACACTCCTATTGTGACCTCTTTATGCTGCAATGCTAACCTCATTCTTTCCAAGGAGATACACCAACTAACTCACCAGCAGAACTAAAAGAACGATTCTTGATGAAGTTCATTTCCTTGAAGCATAGCCTAATGTTTCAGGCTATAGTTCGCGTCTCACCTTGCATTTTCTCATTGATGATAATTGATTCTAGCTCATAACACTACTAGTAGAATCTCCCTACCCATCAGTTAGGTCGAGTGCAATAGGGATCTCTGAGCATAGCCCATTGACTAAACGACGCTTTGGATACCATGACCGATCACCATTCATTAGGGCGATCGTTTCTCTTCCTTCACAACCATTTTATCTCCGTCAAAAAAATATCTACTAGGGGCCTAAAGTGAGGGCCGTTATCTGGTCGGTTTTGCATTGACATGCTAGGGGAGTGTAGAGCAAACGAGAATGTAACAAAGCCTTTTGTGGTGGAAATTCAGACTACCTTTATCCCTCTTTGGCTATGGCTTGTTCGAAGGACCAGACTCCATCTTACCCTTATGCTTTAACTTATCTTCTATTTTGACCGCATATCTATAGGCCACTCTCAGTGATTGAATATATATAATTCTATCTCAGTCTGGATGTACCTGTGTAGATTGTTACGGTACTTAAGGACTTGGTGCCTCTCGGTATGCCTGATGCCAAGTTTTGTGGACAAGGCCTAGAAGATGTCTTTGTACAGTTGCATATAATGGTCCCGCCCTTGGCAGAGCCGTGTCTACCTGCTGTATTGGTTGTCATAATTTTTCCAGAAGGAGGTATTCCTCCTTGAGGGCATCCATGAAACCCCCCTAATTGGGTTCTTCAGACTATATGAATAGGGGGCTTCCTTGTTGCTCCTTTCAAATTCATGAACAATTGTTATCCCATCAATGTTTTGCATGGGGGGGGCCATTTATTGTTGAGTAAATGTAATCTTTTCTTTATCTGAATTACTATTCATAGAGAAATACCCTTTTACTGATTTTTTCACATTTCTAACGCTTCTCCATTTGTCTTTCCTTAAAACTGGGGAATATCAAAGTTTCTTTTTACTTTGAATGATGTTTGTCCTTTGAAGGGTTGGCTTGTTGAAGAAGAAGCACCTGCAACAGTGGGGATTCATTGTAGAATTTTAGTGAATTGATTGAACATCTCATTCCTCTGCTTCTTGAGGGCTTCATTGAGACGCAACTTGATGGGATCTCCTATTTAAGCTTATTCTTCCCTACTTCTGAGTTACCCAATCGTGGGTAGAGATGGAAAAAAAAAGCTTTAACCGTGGAGACTCCATTCTTCTACCAAATGTCTCATATTGCATTATTTGCAGGTCAAGCTATGGGTGCAAAGACATGGAGGAAAGAGAAGGTTTTCCTAGCCTATTGCAGTCAAGTTGGTCACTCACCAAGAACATAAATTAGCATCCTCAAGCCTAATCTCCCAAGAATATACAGTCTTACTACTGGAAGGGGGTCGTGAAGATAAATCAGGAGTGAGGCTATGGAGCCAAGCTTCCAAAAAGAGGGGGAGGGGAATGCCAGATGAGTCACACCATATGGAGCTAAGGTAGTCCCTCAGCAGACCAGACACTTTGGAAGCCACCTTCTTGGCTTGATTGGTCTTGTCTTTGAATGTGTGAGAATTCCTCTCCAACTAGATCTTCCACAATACAAACTTTGGCAGCGCCGACCAGCAAGCTTTTAGGTTTCCATTTTTTAGACTGGAAAAGGGGGAAAGATTGGGCCAGTTGATCAAAAGGGAATGAATATTGTCAGGAATATTAATTGAGCCAAAATTACCAGGTAAGGAAAGAGTCCATACTTCCTTAGTGAAGGGGCAGGAGAGAAGAACATGCTCAACAGTTTCTTCACAGTTTGAGCATAGCAGGCACCTGGTTGGACTTTCTCACCCTCTTCTCTTCAGATTATCACCGGTTAGGATCCTATTATGCGCCAATGTCTAGATAAAGAAATCCACCTTGGGAAGAATTTTCATGTTCCAAATACTTTTCCGAACAGCAGGTTTGATCGGGGCTTGATGGCTGACCAGCAAATTATAACCAGGGACTATAGAATAAGTCCCAGACTTAACCCCCCAGCCTCTATAGTCTTTGGACCTCATAGAAACCGGGGACTTCCCTTGGAGTTAAGAGAGCAGGGTTATTTTTTCACCCTCAAGATGAGGAGGTCATGAAATCTAATAGCCTTTCCAAGACTTGTTTTTATTAGTGTCCCAAATAGAAATGTTCCAAAGGATGGAATTATTATGAGTGTGGAGATAGGTTTTCAGCTGAGCCATGCCTGGGGTCTGACGGATTGGCAATATTCCCATGATGGAGTCATCCCAAATATTGATATGTTTCTTGTTTCCAGGAATCCAGTGAAGCCCGGTCAAAAGGAGACTCAAAGATTGAAGGAAAATAGTGAACATGGGAGAGACTTTCCTAGACATCAGGGGGTTGTCGAGACACCTCAAGCGAGCCCCCGCAAAGAATTTTTTCCAAAGAGATCTTTTTCACCAGGAGAATTTTTCAGAGACAATTTTCCAAAGAATTTTTGCTCCAAGAGCGAGATTTTGGCTTCTCGGCTCTCTTAAATGGAGCCCACCTTCTAGTAGCGGTTTGGAGATTCCCCCCCAGCTTACAAGGGGAAACTTTTTTCCTGTTTGTTTTCCACCATTCCAAAGGAAGCTTCTGAGAATTTTTTCAATAAGAGCAATGATTTCTTTAGGGGAATCGATAAACAAGAATATTGGAGAGGACAACTTTGATGAGAACCACCTTCCCTGCTAGATTGATCTAGGAAGCGCCCCATGAATTAACTCTAGCATTGATTTTATCAACAATAGGAAGCCAATTGGTCGACTTTGGAGAGGCTTTGAAGATGGGAATGCCTAGATATTTGAAGGCTTCCCAATGAGTTTTTCCTTCAATACCGAGGATTCTGGAAATTTCCAACATCTCTCTGGGGTTGCAGTTCCACCCGAAAATCTGACTTTTCTCATAATTGATCTTTCTTCCTGAGGAATCTTGGTAAAGATCAAGATCATGTTTGAATTTTTTAGTTGAATGGACGCTTGCTCCCCCAAGGAGAATGGTGTCATCTGCAAATTGAGCGTGGTTTATGTCCTTAACCTCACGAGCAATGCGAAGTCCAATAAGGCAATTATTCCATTGGCTTTGAGATAACTGAAAGCTAAGTGTAGAGGCTTGAATAACATAAAGAAGAGGGGAGAGAGGGCACCCTTGTCGGAGATCCTTGGTGGCTTGGAAGAACCCAACTGCCCGACCATTAACCAAGGGGGCGATCCAAGGATTACTGATGCAAGCTTGGACCCATTTGATAAAGCGTGCATCAAATCCAAACCTACGAAGGACTTGAAACAAGAACTCATCACGAACTCTATCAAAGGCGTTAGCAAGATCCAATTTGACAATCATACCTTTTTCTTTTCACTGGACGCCGGAGTGGATTGCTTCTTGAATAAGGATGATGTTGTCTTCTATATGTCTACCTTTGATGAAACCTCCTTGATTCTCAGGGATAATGGAAGGGAGCAGGCTTTTGATACGGTTGGATATGATTTTGGTTATGATTTTATAACCAATGTTGTAGAGGGAAATGGGTTTGAACCTATCAAAAGAAATAGTTGCTTTCTCTTTGGGAATAAGGACGAGGAAGGCGGAGTTGGTGTTGCCCCCAATTTTGCTGTAGGATTGGGATTTTAGAACAAGTTTATGAAGATCGTTCTTCACAATTTTTCAGCAGAATTTAATGAACCTGACAGTGAATCCATCTGGCCCAGGAGCTTTGTCAGGATGCATACTGGACATGGATTTTTCAATTTCTTTTTTGGAGACAGGGCTTATCAAGGACTCATTAGTGGCCAGGTTGACGGAGGGAGGGATTAGGTTAAGAATAGTGGAAGGAGGAAGCAGACCTGGAGGTCCATTTTCTGTATAAATACTTTTGAAATGATCATGAGTGATTTGCTTGATTTCTTCAAAATCTTGGACCAATTGACCATTAGATTGGATCTCTTTTACCGCTGTGAAATGCTTGCATCCCTCTACTTGCTTGTGAAAGAAACTGGTGTTTCTATCACCTGCCAAGAGCCAAAGGGTTCTCGCTTTTTGCCTCTAGTATTCCTCTTCAATTCTATAGGTGGTGTGGAGGGTCCGATGGAGGGAGGATTCTCTTTCCAGACTGCTCACATCCATAGTCTGATCCTCCTGCCACCTCTGATGCTGATCTAGATTCTCCTGGGATTCAATTCTTTGCGAGACTGGGGATTTCAAAGTTTTTGCCCAGTTCTTTAGGGCCAATTTTAACCTCCTCAGTTTCTCCTCCCAGACATAGAAGGGGGAACCTGTGACTGGCTTTATCCAGGTTGAATGAACCAGATCAAGGAACCCTTCTTCTTTGATCCAAAGAGGGCTAAAACAGAAGGGAATGGGGCCCAAAATTTTCTCCTCTAGAAGTTCCAACTGGATGGGTTTATGATCTGACATGCAAAAGGGAAGAATGGCTGAGTCAGCCATGAAGCCAAGAAGGAGCAGAGAATTTTGGACGAGGAACCTGTCCAGTCTAGCAGCGATATGACTTGGGCCCAACCTTCGGTTGGACAAAGTGAAGGCCCCCTGGATGGTTTGATGTCTTCCAGATCCCAGCTACTCATAAGGTCTTCCACTATTTCACACAAAGGGTCTTTCACGACAGATCCACCTTTCTTCTCTTTTGCCGAAAGAGTTATGTTAAGATCACCAATCAAGATGAGGTTTTCAGGCTGAAGGGAGGTAAGTAAATCCTAAATGCTTTGCGAACAAGCTTTCTTTTCAAAGTATAAAGCAGGAATATAAATATTAAGGATACTTACCAAGTGGTCGGAGTCTTTATGCCTAGGACGTGAGAAGATCCAGTGTAAGCTAACTTGCAAATGAACAAGATCAAAGGAGAAGGATTTCTAGAGCAAACTGACACCCCCAAAAGCCCCCTCGGCACTAACCGCTAAACCTTCACTGTTATTCCAAAAAAAAGTGTGAGGCCTGGAGGAAATCCACATCCTCTAGTTTCATCTCCTGGATCAATAGGACATCGGGATTGGAGATCCACACGAGGTCTTTCATTGCTTCAATCTTTTTGTTGCTCCCTAACCCCCTACAGTCCCAGGAGACTAGCTTCATTATTTACCTTTGGATGGCTGGGATCCCCCTTTAGAGGCCATCCTTTTTGTCTAGTTATTCTAGGGTTCATCATGGCATCGAGAGTAGCTTGGGATCCTAGAAGCTTGTCTATGTATGTGGCCTCATCGCGTCGCTCCTTTTCGGTTTTTCTTTCTCTTTTAGATTTTGATTGTGTGAGAGGGTTAGGGTGGATTTCCCCATCCTCTTCTTCTGATTCCTCATCTTTTGATTCAGGATTTATTGGAGTAGAGTGACTCAGGGAGGGATGGGGCTCCGAGGATCCACCACCACCGCCAGATCTAGGGCTGGCTCATTTCGAGTTTCTTCTATGTTATTATGTAGCTCTTCAAATTGATTTCTTGCCTCTGGGATAGATTTTTGAGGCACATCCTCCTTCCTAAGAATAGTCGGTCCTCCATTCCTCATTTCTCTTATGTTAGCTTGTCTGGGATTCGTTTTGGATCTCTTAGCTTTGATCGAGCCTTCATTTGCTTCTCATTTTGTTTGTTCTGAAGGGAGCTTCAGACAGTTCTTTTGGAAATTCCCATAGTCATGACAATGAAGACATTTGAAAGGCGGCTGCTGGTAGTCAAGATTTTGAAAGTGGTGCCATTCTCCAACTATAAGCTTAATGGCCTCCGGGAGACCAACTTCTAGATCAACTTCCACATAGATTCTAGCACAAGAGTAATTTTCTTTAGGGTTTTCTTTGTCGATGTATCTTCCTAATTTATCCCCAATGGTTTGCAGGGAGGAGGGGGTCCAACAGTGGATCGGCATATTAGGAAGACGTACCCAGACCGACACAGCTTTAGGAACGTCAATGGCTAGGTCAAAATCAGGAGTTCATCTGTTAAGATAGAGCCCTTGGGGGCCCACGAAGTAGGGACCTTTACAAAAGATTAGATCTCGATCCTCCTTGGAGATGAACTCGAATAGGAAAAACCCACCCCCCACCGCATAACAGGTGACACTATTAGCGATTAGGGGCCACTAGTTTTCTAGATGCAATTATCTGTGGACTTGGGGGAGGGCTAGAGCCCTGCGAGCTGACCCACTAGGGCTCGATCAACCAATGAAACCGTGATGTGCATGGGGTGTTGAGTAGGAAGATCTATAGTAGGAATTTCATCAAGCTTTTTAACAAATTTTGGAACGAGGGCCATGGATGGTTTGAAGGAGTTGTCGAAGATTAGCCTGCGAAAGGCATCATCATCTTCAGAATCTTGCGGTGTCAACCCAACGCCAGCAGCGGCCGCACTCATGATGAGTCAGGCGGCGACCCAACCCACACATCTACCTCTGACAGGCCCAAAAGGAGCCGAGACACGCTAGGAGGCGACAACCCAACCCACAAAACGACCTCTAACAGGCACAAAACCCTAGCCGCAACTAGACCCTAGACCTCAGAGCCCTAATTTTTTTTCGAAGGGGAGCTTCTCCTCGCAAAAATATTGCATTCCAGTACTGTTTCTTGTTGTTTCACCAACAATTTGCTTTTGTTAAGCATTAAGAAATATTTTTTCTTAGTAATTGATATCAAAATAACGAGATTATTTTCCTTTGCATGTTGAGAATAAAACCCTTACCGTCTTTTATCAATATGCCTCACTAACACCTTATGTTTGTTGCTTATATCGACATTCCTTTGCACCTTCTCGGAAAATTGTTACTTTATCTTTTAGTAAACAAAACTTAACAATGGCATGTGAAAGTTGCAACATGGGAATTTTAGAAAATTCCATGTTTTGTATTTAAAAAAAATGAGCCACGCTTTTAGATATTTATGTCCCAATGATAACTTAAACAAATGAGTGAAATTTGAAATTATGATATTTAAAAAAAAACTCACATTAATAAACTATTTTTAAAAACATCAATTATTTTTATAAAACATTATAAGCTAAAATTCAATTAAGATGAAGTCAAAACACTTTAACTTGCAAATAAAAAGTATACTACATTACTTAGATACTAATAAGTTAATCATATATATATATAATTTAACAAAATAAATAAACACCGTTCAATACAACACATACATTATTTTATTACATTATATAAACATTTATTATCAATAAGACACATACAATGTAACAAAAATAATAAATGCCATGAGATGAAAAATAATAACAAACATACAATGGAACAAAAATAATAATTTGTTATTCAATGTACCAATAATTATTTTCATAATTGAAATAAAATTTTATCATTATTTTTTTATAAGAGCCTTTTTTTTTTTCGTGTATGGGAAAATCTAACTACAATTATTGTGAAGCTTGCATCTTATTTTTAAGATATCATGAGGTCGACTCTTGTATATACCACTATAAACCCACCATTGCTTAATTTTGTGTTGGTTTTAAGAAGAGTATTAAAACACCGCCATGGTTTGAACTTGGGATCAATAGCTATAAGGACCTAAACATGCTTCTTATTGGTTAAGAGTTCGTTTTTTTAGACATAAGAAAATAGGTTAATACCCAACACCCAAAGATATATGTGGTGTGATTTTCCTCAATTAACAAGGATGAGTTAACTTACATTTGAAGATAACAATCAATGATGGTTGTCTTCACTACTGATTTTACGAGTGAGTTATGGTAGGTTTTGTCATCTTCAAAAATGAATACACACACACAATATAATCGGTTTTTTTTGTTTTATTGAGCACATATTTGTAGCGAAAACCTTCTTACTGCAAATGAGGGTAGTACCTAGTTTTATGCAAGGGACTAAGTCTAGATGATATTGGAAATCACATGATGCCACTAGAGATAGTCTCAATGATTACCACAAAGGATATTGTCTTGTAGATACTCTCTTCGCTGAAACCACTTTTTGGTTTTGGTATAAGATTTAAAACTCTTTATGATTGGCTGAGAGTTTATATTCCTTGGATGTGAAGAAACAAAGTAATTCCCCAAAACATTGAACCATATAGTGGAGTAGAAGTTTGCCTAATAAACTACCAATAAATCATTTAAAAAAAGCTTACATACATTTGTTGATAACATAAAGTAATGATCATTCTCACCATAGATTTACAATTAATTTATGATAAATTTTATCACTTTAAATAGAACATTTATAATAAACTATTTTATTTTTTTCATAACACAAGATTTTAACACTTAAATAAAAACATTTATAGTAAACTATCTTATTTTTTTCCTAACATTCATAATGTGGAATCTGTTAGTTCCGTTTCATTGTGTAGATGGAATAGCCATATCACGTAGCTAGTGGAATTCAAGATAGCCTAAGTTTTACATGATCCAAATTCTTTGTATGGTAGAGACCCATTTTAAATTTATCTAAATACTTGAAAAATCAATCAAAATTTTATGTTTGTGGAAAATTTCTGAATGAGTGAGAAAATGGCGACAAGACTAACATACTTTTCATGGACTGTCATTCTTGTACGGTCAAAATGTGAAACCATCGTCCATATTTTATGTTTTGAGGCAGGTGGGTCAAATATATAGTACATTTATCCTAAACAACGAAGGTCGGTGTCAAAATGACGAAGTGGGGTTGGCTCAGCTGTCTCTTCAGTGTGAGAAAACCAGTCAATACTCGCGGAGCCTCTAGAATCGTTGCAGCCACAGAAACTGCGTTTGATAACAGATTACAACAGAAAAAGAAGAAGCCCATTCTTTCTGTCGAGCAGAAGGGCAATGCCAGAGTTCTCAAGGTGGTGGCCATATGCGGTTCCCTCAGGAAGGATTCATACAACCGTGGCCTTATTCGTGCTGGTAAGCTGAACATTAAAAAATTGATAGCTTTTCTCAGATAACAATGCCCATGTTTTTGGATTTTGTAAGCATGAAGTTCTTACATTATGGCTGTGTCGGGTATTTGTTGATGGGTTTTCCTCGGCTTTGGCAGCCATTGAAATAGCCAAGGAGTCGATCCCGGGCATGGAGATAGAGCTGGTAGACATCAGCAACCTTCCCTTTCTGAGCACCGATCTTGAAGTGGATGGTCATTTTCCAGAGGCTGTAGAGAGCTTTAGAAAGAAGGTCCTCGATGCCGACTGTATACTCTTTTCTACTCCAGAGTACAGTTATTCTGTCACTGGTCAGTATCTGCGTTTTTTTTATCTTTTGGGTTCGATTGCATCTATTTTTGTATTTTTCAAATCGGTCAGATATGGGTATTTGCCAGGGATTTTGTATAAGATTTACCCATGTGAGATCAGTTGTATTTCATGGAAGCTGGTGTGATAGTCTCGAGCTCAATGCTAAGTTAGTCACAAGTTGGTTTGATTGTGAGTTGGGAAGCTCAGGCCTTAAAATCGACGCTTAGTAGGTATCACGATCCCTCTCGGTGTCAAGAGGTCCACACCAACTGCTTATATCACTATGTTCTAGCCGCTTGTGGTTTCGCCTCTGGATGGTAGGGTCACTCTCCAAATCACCTTTCCTTAAAAGTTTGAAGGAAGATTCTTGGAGAGGCTTAATGGTAAAAACCCAAGGTTCTCCCCAAATCAACCTTCCTTAAAAGTTTCAACGAAGATTCTTGAAAAGGTTGAATGGTAAAAACCCAAGATTCTTCCCAAATCACTCATCCATAAAAGTTTCAACGAAGATTCTTGGAGAGGCTGAATGGTAAAAACCCTTAGTCTACTCCTGGCAATCTCTAATGGTAAAAAGCCAAGATTCTCCCCAAATCACCCTTAAAGGTTTCAACGAAGATTCTTGGAGAGGCTGAATGATTAAAGCCCATAGTCTACTCCTGGCAACCTCTAATGGTAAAAACCCAAGATTCTCCCTCCAAATGACCTTTCCTTAAGAGTTTCAACGAAGATTCTTGGAAAGGCTGAATGGTAAAATCCCTTAGTCTCCTGGCAATCTCTAATGGTAAAAACCCAAGATTCTCTTCAAATCACCTTTAAAAGTTTCAGCGAAGATTCTTGGAGAGGCTGAATGGTAAAAGCCCTTAGTCTACTCGTGGCAATCTCTAATGGTAAAAACCCAAGATTCTCCCGAAATAACCTTTCCTTAAAAGTTTCAACCAAGATCCTTGGAGTGGCTGAATGGTAAAAGCCCTTAGTTTACTCCTGGAAATCTCTAATGGTAAAAACCCAGATTCTCCCCAAATAACCCTTAAAAGTTTCAACGAAGATTCTTGGAGAGGCTGAATGGTAAAAGCCCTTTGTCTACTCCTGGCAATATGAAGAGAGAGCAAGCATGGATAAAGTATAGTCCCCACTGTTGATAGTAGACTGTAGTCATATACATGGAACTAGGTTTATGGACCCTACAATCGAGGAGCATGATATATCCTGTTTATGAAGAGAGAGCAAGCATGGATAAAGTATAGTCCTCATTGTTGATAGTACACTGTAGTCATATATATGGAACTAGGTTTATGGACCTTACAATCGATGAGCACGATATATCCGTTTATGATATTGTTAATCAATATTGAACATCTAAAATCTTCTTCTTCTTGAGATCAGATTTCCATTCCATCTTGTTGTTGGTTTTAGCCAAAGAAATTTTAAAGATGTCACATAGGTTTATTTGGGGAAGGGATGGGAGATTGTGGCGTGAAACGTTTTTCTTATTTGATGAGGGTAGATCATAGCTTTCTCTTGATTGCTTAAGATTTTTAATTACATTGTCCTTTTTTTAACGGAAATCTTTTTATTTTCTTAGATTTTTAGTTGACAAAATTTAGGACTCAATCACAATTTCATGCTTATTAGACATCCATATTGCCACTTTGTAGAGATCATGTCATGATGTAGGTGTGCATGGTCACTCTACATTCAATCTTGACTTGTTGCAGGACATGGCATTCTCCATTTGACATTTGTAATCCTTTGGGGCTTGCTTCGAAGTCAAGGCTTAATCTATTTTTGGAGGGCTTGTTTTTTGTCCACAGCCACAGGAGGTACGTCCAAATTTGAGCACCTTTGGATTTTGTTTTGGTCTCTTTGGCCTGATAGCTTGCGACTGGCAATCCCTCATCATAGGGCTGAGTCTAAAGAAGTCTATTTACCTTGCAAGTTGCGTGGCATATCCTTTAAGAAAAATTTTCCCTGCAATTGTTTGAATCCATTAGTCGATCCATCTTAACTCTAGTTGGCCCTAGAGATTGAAGTTCCAATTCCTTGTAATGTTCTAGAGATACTAGGGCTTTTTAGGTGTTAAACATTAAGCATCTAGTGGGTTCACAAGATGTGCAGCTCCTAAGAACCCCACAAAATATGAAATAATCGGTTGATGTCTTACAACGTTATCTCTATGACCATTGACATAGTTCTAGAGCTTGAGAGATCGAATGCAAAACTGTTTTGGTCCAGACTCCAAAGTCATGGTCTTGTCAAGTTGCAAAACTGTTTTGGTCCAAAGGCATGGTCTTGTCAAGTTGCTTCACGAGGCTTTTTGAAAATTGGACCAGATAAACTAAAAATCCAAAGTCATTTTTTTATGGTTGTTGGGTCATACAAATCCGATCCAAACCTTGGGTTGTACCAAGCCTCTTTTTCCCTAATGCATCGAAAGATGGCAAGAGGCCCTTTTGATCAATGACTGATTGACCTTCTAGACGTCCCCACAAATCAACGAGTAGGTTGTGGGGAGTTCATCCACCATTTGTTGACAAAAACTAGCTTTCTTATATGTAATGCTAGAGGCATAAATAGTGGCTTATCCTATTGGAGTAGTAGCTGCGTGAGGATCATCCTCATAGTCAACCCTAAAGAAAACAAAATAAATAAATAATAAAAGAGATTTTTATTATTTAATTACAAGTCGGCCCCAATAAAACAATCATGTCGTCCCTAGTTAAAAGTTGGCCTAGAAAAGGGTCAAATCAAGTCAAGTTGGCCAAGAAAAGGGACAAATCAAGGAAAAGTCGGGCCTAGTAAAACTGTCAAGTCGACCTAGGACAAATCAAGGCAAGGTTGGCCCCAATAAATTTGTCAAGTCGACCCCAATGAAAAGTTATATTAATCCAACAAGAAATCAGTATAAATAGGGGGTGCCCTTCCTCATTTGACACACTGCGACTTGAGCACTGTAATATAAGTTCGCCCTCTCCTAGTGAGGCTTGCTACTGCAACTGGAGAGGAGTTTTTTTCTGTCTCTCCATCTTTGGAGAAGGTTTTGTTATTTTCTCTTATCATCTTGGGGTTGTGCTACTATGATATGGAAGTACTTTATCTCTGAATGATTATTCTCTCTTGGAAGGGCGAGTTCGGGGTGCCATTGTTTTGTCTATGGTTGGGAGATGATCTCTGTGATAATCGTGGATAAACGAGCTCCACTCTTTGTTTAGTTTTTGTGCTTTGATATTCTTCTAATAATCTTGGTTTTGCAGCTATCAAATTCTAACATGGTATCAGAGCAGTGCTAGAAGAAGTCATTGCCGAAGACAAGGGCTCCTCGTTTTGGAGTGGTTCCCACATCATTTCACCTTGTAAGGAGCATAGACCAACTCGTCTTAGTAGGGCACATTCATCTGTGGATCCAGTTTTTCAAGCCTCCATACTTCATACGTGACCTAGCTCTTGCTAGGGTTTTTGGTCCAATTCTGCAGTCAAGATGATTGGGATGAAGGTTGAAGATAGGCTTGATGTGACTTCCGATTTCAACTCATGGAAGTCTAGGGTTCTTCTTATCCTAGAAGAAAATGATCACTTGAAGTTCATGAATGAAGATGTTCCAGAACCAAAAGAGGAAGCCAAGAAGGCTTAGTGGAAAAAGAATGATGCTAGGACAAGGAGAATCCTGGTAGATTCGGTGAAGGACCATTTGGTTCCTCAGATCTCTGAAAATACAACCGCCAGGAAGATGTTTAGAGCCTTGAGGAAGCTATTCCAAGATAGCAATGTCAACTCTTGTCTTGAGGAATCAACTGTCGAACCTCAAGATGTCAACATTAGAGTCTGTTTCCTCTTACTTTATGAGGATCTTATAGTTGAAGAATCAACTAAGCACCATTGGAGATCTAGTTAGTGATAAAGAACTTGTCATGAACACTCTTAATGGTCTCCCTCCGTCTTGGGAAGCATTCATTCAGAGTCTTGTTGGGCAAACGAAGTTGCCTAAGTTTGATCATATCTGGGCAGTATGTATGCAAGAAGAGACAAGACTTGCATCAATAAGTAGGACACATGGCACCCAACACAAAGAAAGTCAAGCCCTTACATCGCATGTCAAGAAAGGGAACGGTAAGGGAAGATGTTTCATGGCAAGAAAGGCAAGGATGGAAGATCAAGTCCCACTTCATACTAGAAGAGGAAGAAGGATCTTTCACGTATTCCTTGCTACATATGCAATAAACCTGGACACCATGCCAAAGATTGCAGAGATTCAAAGAAGAGGAAGCATGAAGCCTCGACTACAGATATTGAAAAAGACATCTCTCAAAAGAAGCCAAAGAATGAGGATCATACAGAGTTATTCTAAAACTCCCTATGTTGAGGCGATGAGATGAAGATCTAAGTGGCGATGGACTCCCAACAAAGAAATGAAGACCAGCGGACTCTCAAAGGAGTTAGTGGGAGCCCACCCACAAAATAATAAAAGATAAGTATTTGATTTTACATGCTCTGGTAAATTAGATTTGGTTGTTTTTGAAGATGTTTTATGCAGATATATATTCCTGGATTTAGGAAGTTGTTGAGCATGTGATATAGTTCTTCTATTGATAGCAGGCTCATGTAGTATATGTTATGATTTAGCTTGTAATGTTGCACAACAGTTCATGTATCCCTCTTGGATGACATCTCCTTCTAACATACTTAGAGTAGTGCACACTCTTGATGGTATGTTATAATGGAGATTGCAAGCATCCAAATAATAACCATGTGTGTGTTGTGCCGAAGCATTGGCTAAAAGATGCCTACATACCTGGATGAACTATTGTTATTGCATTGATTTGATTATACAATGTTGCAAACCATCTGACAAGATTTGACTAGTAGGGAATGTTATGGCCTATAAGAAAAAGATGATGAAACTTGGTCTGAAGAATAAGTGATCCTGTTGATATGCAGATGGATTAGAAGCAAAAAGCCTCTAGAAGCATGATTCTCAGCCCATAAAGAAGGATGACTTTCGGTCGAAACACTTAAGTGGAAGTCATGATAGTAGACAAATGAGGATCGGGTACATACGATCCATCGACCTAGATGATCTCATGTAGATATTTGGCGATTGGAAACGAGAAGCTTCTACGAATGTCTGTCTCTCTGCTACAGATGTTTGTCTCTTCGACGATTATGGAAAGCAATTACTTTCCAGTTAGAGTCATGCTAGATGGATTCTTGAGGGCGAAAGTTACTCAACCGATTTTTGAGGAGACAGAGGGAATTAGCCCTCAAGATGAGGATCTTGGCCTATTGCATATGATGGTGTGAAACCTGATAAAGTATTCCTAAGTCAAGGAAGATAAGATAAGATATTTTTATTAATGTCCACGAATGGCCACAAAATAGGTCAACAAGACTGTCGATTACAATGATATGTTATGCATGTCGGAGGATCAAACGATCTCCCTTAAAGGAAATACAGTATAAGCAATGAAAATAGAATGAAGTAAAGATGTACAAGGCGAGATAAGCTGTAACATGGGAGAGCTCTTGCTCTAGTTCCAACCCTGCCTAGGGGCGAAGGAGCTTAGGTGGACAAGATCCGAGAGCCAAAGTAACCGAGGAGGGTCTGGTACTCCTAACATCTGAGGCTGAACGAGGAAAACTGGGGGAAATGCAAGTGTCTGTTGCCTTGAATCGGAACTGGTAGGCGCGAGGCACCCTCTAAGGTGATGTCGGCGAGGTCTAGAGGGTCCTGAGCGCCTCTCGGAGGGAGGTCTGGTGTGGAGTTGTCGTTGAGATCTCGTGGGTTGGGAACCCTCAGTCTTGACTAATCTGGGAGCAGGGTCGATGTCAAGGTCGGTAGATCTCTTGATGCCCCTGGAAGAAGGTAGCCTGCTGAAGAACGTCGTGATCCGCTGTGTGGTGTCTGGTCTAGTGGGAGGCTGGAGGATCTGTGCTTGAAACTTGAGGGCCTCCTAAATGTAAAGCGCTAGACATCTCTGATTGATATATCTGAAGAAAGCGGCTAGAGTTTGGGGCCCCCTAAACAGGCAATAGAAACGTCCTCTAATCTCATAATAGACAGGACACCCGAAGATAAAAAGTGACTCGGTTTCCACTTCCTGTAGATGACACAGTAGGCAGATCCTGTCTGATCTATCAATCTAGTGATCAGACTCTACCCGAAGCAGATCGGGCATGATGATTGTGGCTACATTGATGCCATTGTTGTCTTGATCCAGAAAAGACCGTTGAAGGATCCTTGATGTACCTGGTTGTCACCAGGATGGATACTTACATCGTATCTATGGACTCCCCTAGAGAGGGAACATGATGATCAGCTACAAAGGGAGCAAAACACTCCAACACAGAGGGAGGATTCCTGGACACCCTGAAATGGGGTGGGGAAACTAGCCTATTGATACTCTCTCAGGTACATAATTTTTAGTGGTATGATTTGTTATTGTTTTCATATCTAGAGTAGGGTAGGACATAAATGTCTACCTCGATATATTTGATGTCTCTGCTAGCCGACATGTGTGCAGGTTCATGATGGGATCGTGACTCCGTGAAGGAGTGGGGAGATTAGTTTTATGTTGATTCCCTTGTTGATATCTCAGTATTTTCTCCTGATTACTCACTCTGAGGAGTGAGGAGATTGGTCCCATGATTAACTCCCTTGGTAAAAGGGAAGGATGATTATACATATACCATGCATTCTCTCGATCACACCATGAGGAGTGAGGAGATCTCTTAGACATCCTAAGATGGGATGGAGAGGCCAATGCATTCTTTTGATCACTTTGAAAGAAGTGAGGAGATCTCTTAGACATCCTGAGATGGGATGGAGAGGCCAATGCCATTCTCTTGATCACTTTGAAAAGAAGCGAGGAGATCTTTCAGACATCTTGAGATGGGATGGAGAGGCCAATGCATGCTTCATGCATTCTATCGATCACTTCGAGAAGGAGTGAAAAGATCTCTTAGATATTTTGAAAAGGATGGAGAGGCTGGTGCACACTGGTATATGTGGTCTATAAAAGACCTATGGTCTTCATATCAAACATGAAAGAGGGTTGGATCTGCTGGAAGACCTATGTAGTTCTATAATCTATTGTGAACACTTATGAATTGTGATTGTGATTATGTAGTTCTATAATCTTAGTACACATCCGGGGACAAGTGATTCTACACCTATGAACCATGATAATGATTTTGGGAACACCGGTGTTCTAGGTAAACATTTGTGGGTGAGAAATTTGATGTGGACACCTATGAACTATGACGGTGATTATGTATGAAAACCTGAGTTCTAGGTGGACACTTGTGAGTCATGTAGTAATACCTGGCTCCGATATTGGTAAGTTATGTTATATATAGCTTTGATTCCAGTTAACCTTGGTACATGGCTCTGTAGCTCATTGGGTAAGTCATGATACATGACTTCGTATGCCCACATGAGTAGAGACATAGTCAAGTCCTTCGATGACTATCATAGACTCATCATAGAAATGAGGTAATAGTCAAGGTCTTCGAGGACTATGCGTGCCTATTCGACACTCATCCTGGGGATGGAGCACAGTCATAGTGATTGAACATGCCTTCATATCCAACATGAAATAGGGTTGGCTCTGCAGGAAGACGTATGTGACTTACATCCAGTATGAAAAAGGACTGGCTTTGTAAGATCTTGCATCCAGCATGAAAAGGACTGGCTCTGTAGTGGTACACCCAGCATGAAACATGGCTGGTTACTGCACAAATTTAGAAACTTGTATGGTTGGGGATTTATGGGTTGTAGCCATTGTTTTAAAAATTGGAATTAGACTCGGAATCGGTCGAGGGTCAACTCGGAATCGGAATCGAAATCGGTAATGAATTGGTCATAAATCGACCGATTTGAATTTAATGAATTGGTTTACTAAAAAATACATCAAATATTTAAATTTTAAAGAAAAACAATATTTCAAGATTATAATCCATGATTCCAAGGCATTGAAGACCAAATAAACAAAATCTGCTCATGTATATACCATATAAGAGTCAATATATCAAAATGGCACAAAGTGTACTGTAATCTGGAGTTTGTGACTGTACTCTGTGTAATACATAAATGATAATACATGTAACATATCTAGGATACTAGAACAAAATACATAATCCATGAGGCCTAGGCGGCTAGGCCCTATATACTAAAGGCTATATGGCCTGGAGAGTCCAAAAAACATGCTACATAATCAACTACATAATACATCATCAATGATTATCATCAAACTCAGCACCACTGCTAGAACTAGAACTAGAAGAAGAACCAGAAGGACTAGCAAATGCATCATGATCTGGCTCAGTCTCGGGCTCCTCAGGATCAAAGTCATCTGCTAATGAAGTAGTAGTACTGGCTGAATGTCGATGTCGTCGACAACTATAAGTACGAGGTCCTGATCGACTAGTGCCCGCCATGCCTCGCACTGCTCTCTCAACATCTACACTTGTATGAATTGATGGCATTAGTAGTAAAGGATCTGCATCCAATGAAACATCCAACAAGTCCTCCAACTCAACATCTATGTCATCACCAAACTCTGGCGGTTGGGTCTCCACTACCCAATCTGAGTTTGGATCTATATCATCCAACACAATGGGATCCGTATCATGTCTTTTGCTCATCAATTGGTTGCGCTTGAGTCGGAGGTTGTACTGCACAAAGACTAGATTGTTTAACCGTTTTTGCTCTAAATGGTTTCTCTTCTTTGTGTGAATCCGCTCAAACAAAGACCAATTGCGCTCACACCCAGAAGAGCTACAGGTTTGACTCAGGACTTGAATTGCAAACCTTTGCAATAGTTTAGTATGGTTACCAAATGCCTTCCACCATTGTGCTGCAAATGTGGAGAGTCAAGGTAGTTAATAACTTAATTCAACAATTTCGATTGTAAATTTGGCTAAGAATTGCAGTATTTAGTATTTAGTATTTACAATTTAAGAATTGTAGTTTAAACTTTAAACTTTAAAAACATAAGTTAATCAAACAATGGAAATGTTTACCTGGTTGGTCATCCTCTCTTGAAATCTTAGCAACATTATTGGCAAAGGTACTTGTGGCGGCGGTGAAAGAGTTGATCTGTCGATGTATCTCCAATTGGTCCGCCTCATTTGGGACCATGCGCTCAAGGCAAGAATACAATCCATCTGCTACCTCCCCAGTCGGATCTGGATCAATATGCGCTCTATACTGATATCTTGGGTTAAGAAAATACCCAGTTGCATGTATAGGGCGATGGAGTTGATTGTTCCATCTCCTATCAATGATCTCCCAAATAGGCCCATACTTGGCCACTCTATCTTTGTATGCTGCCTTTATCTGCTCCTTTGCTTGATCCATAGCTTCATAAATGTAACCCATGGCCAATTTTTCCCCATCAACCAACTGCAACACCTTAACAAGTGGCTCAGTAATAGCCACAACCTTTGCTGCTCTTTTCCAAAATGAAGAGCTTTTAATTCTTTTCTTGGTTTCTTTTTCATCTTGTTTGAGGGCCCATTGGGATGAATTCCATTTATCACTTAAAAACATTTTCTCCAAGTTCTGTGCTCGGGAAAGGAGAGATTGCAACGTAAGGAAGTGATTTGCAAATCTAGTAACTACAGGCCTAACAAGCTCCCTGCCCTGTGTGTGTCTCCTCGTCAAGCTCAATACCCAACCGTGGTTGTAGATGTATTTGGTGATGCTTTTGGCATGCTCTATAGGGTCCTTGATCCAATCCTGTTTGCATATGTCTTCAAGCATGAGGTCTATGCAATGTGGCGCACATGGAGTCCAGAATATGGTTTTATGTTTTTCCTCTAACATCTTACCAGCAAGAACATAGTTAGAGGCATTATCTGTGATGCTTTATACAACATTACTTGCCTCCACCTCCTCAACAATGTCATCCAAAAGATGAAATAATAGATTTGCATCTTTCATCTGATCAGATGCATCACTTGATCTCAAAAACATGGTTCCTCGTGGGCAAGAGACAAGAAAGTTTATGAGAGTACGACCCTTCTGATTGGTCCATCCATCTGACATGATAGTGCATCCTGTTTTGACCCATGACTGTTTGAAATCCTTTAAGTATTCTTCTATGGACACTATCTCTTTTTGCAAAAGAGATCACCTCAAGTCATGCATACTAGGGCCTTTGAAGCCCTTACCAACAACTATAACAACATCCCACATAGGTTGGTAATAAGTGTTGTCGCCCTAAACTGGCACGCGGGTGCCGAAAGCCCAAACCGTGGGCGCGCCGGCCCGGCGACAACCTCTCTCAAGAGAGGCCAATGTCACCACACCTTCTTTCTCCTCGCTTCAGGTTGGCTCTTCTCCAGCTCTAGGGGGGTTTCCCTAAGTTCGGATCTCTAAGGCAGGTGTAGCTGAGGGCAAGGTGATCTGAAGAGGCTGCCTTAGAGAAAGTCGGGTAGCAGAAAGAAAAATAAGTCGGATTGATGGGCAGGAAGGGAAGGGAGGATTAGTCCTCGAGGGAAAGGCCAGTGCCAGTATCAGAAGGGTGAATGGAGTTAGAAGGGGACTTAGAAAGGCTTTGCGTTTTGCAGAAGGGAGATCAGGGTGGTCCGCTCCATAATCAGAGGCCAAGAGAATGGCAGTATAACTGACTACTTTCCATTACTCCCAAACCTCCAAGAACATAACGACGACAAGCAACTTGGCAGCCGCAAATGCTTGCCCAACGTGCTAGATTGTTAGCCTTCTATGTTGGCTTAGTCTACAACTCATGAAAACACAAGATTACCACTGAGAAACCCAACATGTCCAAAAACTCAACAATGAATTTCTGTATTAACTCTGGGGAAAAATCCTCCTAGCCCAAAAACTTTCCTACACAAAAGAGAAGGCTGCCCATCTAAGCCATTCTCCTCCATTCATAAAAAAAAGGACAATTTATAATAAAATAAAGAAAAATAAAAAATGGATTTGAGATCCACTTTTCTATCTAACTAATACCTCTAAGTCTTAGTTTATTTTAAAAGTGTTTCTACTTAACTAGCTGTGAAATCCTACATAGAATCACATCCCCTGCTTACAAAGTAAAACTCCAAGTAATCGGCTGCCTCTAAAAACCATATGATAAGAGAATCAACAATATAGCCACTAGACTGCTCCACGTAACCGGTGCTTGACAAAGAAATTACACGTGCCCCCAACAAGATTTTGACCTCTCTCGCTATGCAAACTCCGATCAGACAGTTGCCTTTTGAGGAAGGTGAGTGGCCCGTGAACTCCAAACAGCTGCAATCGGGTTGAATTCAGTGTGGAAGCTATGCAATACGGCGGTTTGACTGATATCAGGAAATAACGTGGTTGCGTGGATCACCAAAACACCACGCAATTAGTGCATATCCAAACCATTGATGATAGACTCGGCTGCTAATATGAAGAATGAGCATGGAACCGAACTCTGCGTAGATGGATGTGGTCGGGTCTGACTGTGCATGAATTCTGCCAACGAACAGGGTGATCGGGGGCCCATGAAGTCACACATATCTGAGCTCCATGTGAAGAAGAAAAACCTAGTTCGTACTCGGGCTCAGCTTTATAAAAATGACACGTGGACCATCCGGATGCTACCGAGCCTACCCTATCGCTTTAGCCACGACGTTTATGTCTGCTGCATAATCTTTGGCATACATAAACTTGAGATTGACGACCAAAACCGTGCTTCCACTATTTGCATAAGCGCTCCATCAACTATGACTTCTAATCGGCTGCCACCAAAGAAATAACACGGAGAAATCCCTTAGAAACAGGTATGTCCATGCTGTGATGGTCTCCATGAATTTGTTGACAAGAATACGGGGCACTCTCTATCATCGGCGGGTTGTATTCCATTTACCTCGGCTGCTACTGTCGACGTCTTAAAAAAAATCGTGAACTGCTCCAATGCAGATACCCTAAAAACTGTTACAGCGTGACGGTATTCTCTCAACTGTCTGGCCTCGGCGTGAATGGGCTCTGCCACATGTCAACTAACTGTTTTATAAAGAGTTGGTCGTAGCCTTTTAAAAACTAACTGATATTTACTTTGTGGGCTAGTGCTATCTTCTTCCACTGCTAGCTGCTTAAATCAAATACTAGATATTCCATTGCCCATGCTTTGTCAGCTGCAAAAGACACCGACAGAAAAGATTTTACGCTGTCCCCAATGCCGATTTTGAAAGGCAAACATCAAGGCCCAGTCTATACTCTGGCTGTCAAAGGAAATTTATATGAACGGGAATCGAAGAGGTCTACCATAATCAATGCAAAGCTTAACAAGGCACGCAATCATAGTCCCTGTAGTGGTTCTACCACGTCCCATTTGACAATTGAATACAAATGCAGTATTTCTGGAAGCTGAGGCAATCTTGATGGCTAAAGCATCAAAATCAGAACTCTTGGGAGCTTTTCCATTAGTGACAGGAACTCGTACATACTCTATAGGAAAACCTTCAAGCTCCAATCCTTTGAACACTTCCAAAGGAGTGTGAACAATTTTTTTGAGTTCATTGTTTCCCAAGCATCATATTTTTGGCCATCATCTGCCTCATGAATAACCATTATAGCACCCCCATAGCGTTTTGCTTTCCTCAAAATATCTTCCTTAAGTCGAGCCTCCATTTGTGCCTCCAATTCTCTGAATGACAGCCCGCATACCATCAACAGTTGGGTTAGCTACACCATACACAGGAAATCCAGGTCTTTCTCTGAAGTTGGGAGCACCCTCAACTCTTTCAGGTAGTGCTAAGTTTTGGCAATCAGGACAGTGATCACTTTTGAGACAGTTTGCCTTCCAAGAACCTCCCCATATTTAGTATATCTTGCATGGATGTCTCATCAGTACCAACATGGACTTCTTTATTGGCATTTGCCTTTGTTTCATTATGCAGTTTAGTGGTAGTATGCTTAGGAAACTCAACTGTAGCTCTTGCTTGGTCATTGTGTTCAAAAGCAGATCGGAGACTCCCATTCTGAGACACTTGAGATAACGATTCTGATTTAGATGCATTGCTTGAAGCTTGATGTTCAAGAACTCCATTTGAAGAAATAGACTCATTGGACTTTGTTTCTTTAATGTTTCCCTGGTGATGGGATATAGCTTCCATGTCAATAGCCTCCTGAATTGAAACATCATCATTCACATCAGGATGAGAACGATCTGCATGATCTTTTCCTAACCCAACATACCAATCTTTGCGAGCTCGCAAACGGGGAACCTCCAATTTGCCTGCCATTAAGTACCCTGAAACCCTGAAACCCTGAAAAAGATAACTTCACCATTATATGTTGCTAGAGCTACTTCTTTGACCCCGTCCTAATCAATATCATAGAGCAGTGGATTGGCATGGACAGTTGACTTATGGAATGTTGGCCAGCTTGGCATTTTGTCTCCATCCGATCCTTCTAGCACTTCCAGATAATGGACAAAAGAAGGAACCGCTATTTCTAATTTACCATCACTGTTAATATCAACAACTAAAGGTGTCGCATAAGTGCTTGAGCTTACTTCAGCTTGCCACCTCAACTCCACATTCTGAGGACATTTTGTGTTTAGCAATGCATCCTCGTCTAAGGTTGGCAATGGAAGAGTGTCATCAGTTGCTTCCTATTCACGAAATTTATTTTCCTTTGAGCCATCAGATGATGATAGCATTAGGCATCTGACATTGTGTACATGACTACATAGCAGCAAAATATAGAAAGCAAATATAGACCCAAACTTCATAATTGCCTGGCCTTTGAAATCCGAATATATGACAGCCTTCTATGGACAAAGATGAGCTCTGTCAGGAATCTGAATTAAGAAATTGCAAAGTCGTTAGCCATTACAGCTTGCATCCCTTCGATACGCATCTTGTTTAGCTGTTCCAAACTCTATGGAAGGAATACGATTGTGCTTTGCATATGTCTCAGATCGAAGAATAGTGTTTAAAGCACTCAAAATGCAGAATGCATTTGGAGGGGTAACAATAAGAAGGGCGTGCAGCATTGAAGGGGAGATCAGCATCATACCACCATCTAGTTATGTACTCATAGGCAACTTCTTTATATTTCTTCTTCCAATGGTCATCTAAGGTGGGCTGAACATGTGTTGGAGGCATATGAGAAGCATTGGCATTAGCAGAGGATGTAAAATAGCTTTGAATGCCACCCTTCTTTTTTGATTTACCCTTCTCTTGTGTAGTATCAGAGGGTGCAACATACCCAAAAGGATCCCTAAGATCGGTAGAAGGGATAGATGAAGAGCCTTCAATTGAACTCGGAGCATAGGTCCCACCCATCATTTCAGCAAGCCTCCTCTTCTTTCCTACTTCTTCCTCTATCTCTGTTTGCCTAGCCTTAGTCTCTTCAATCTTCTTAAAATATTCTTGCATATCAGCTCTAATTTGTTCAATGACATCTAATGGAGCTTCACATGCCTTCACTTGCTCTTTGATGGCAGCCAAGTGTTGTTTAAGCCTGTAAATTCCACCACCCTTAATCAACTTCTTGCAATACTTGCAATACATAACCCCATCAACAACATCTGCATGGGTCCATGCTGGATCTTTTGCTTTTGGGGCCATTTCGGATAGGCTGAAAGTTGAAACAACAACGAGCAAAATTATAGAATTATAAAAATATAGGGGATCTTCATCTCTTTCACCAATTGGCAAAATAATAAATTATAAAATTACTGTTTAAACTTTAAAATTATAAAAATTTTGCAAAATTGAAAAGAGATCTCTATTTAGTATTTAGTATTTAATAATTAATACAAAAGTACAAATTTAAACATTTAAGTTTTAAGTTTTAACTCACATAAATAGAAATTTTAATTTTTTTATAAAACATGTGGTAAACTTGGAAAAATTAAGTTTTAACTCACATAAATAGAAATTTTAATTTTTTTATAAAACATGTGGTAAACTTGGAAAAATCATAAATTTGTTATTTACCTGAAGGCTGAATCTCTGAATCTCTGATAAATTGATAATGAGTATTGAACAATGAAAACTGCCCTCTGCAATCTTAAAAATGATAAACTGTCCACCTGTGACCCAACTATCAGGCTTCAACGCTTTGCTGTCCACACTCTAGCACTGTCCACCTGTGACCCAACTCAGCAGTGAGCACTGCTACTGTCCACTATCCACCAAGTTCACCCAACTCGGCACTTCCCACTGCCACTGTCAACTCCTCTCAGCTCGCTGCTCTGTCTACTAAGCACTCACTCAAGTCTCAAACAATAAACACAAGTGACAAGAAATAATAGGATATTAGGAAGTGGATCGATACTAGTTCATATTTGTAGTTGGGTTGGGTGGGGACTAGTTTAGGTTAGGTAGATAGGTTAGTAAAAATATAAACAAAAATAAAATAAAAAACAATATGAAACTTAAAAAAACAAAAAAAAATAGAAGTTGCCCGTAACCGGCTCGGTCAGTTTTGAAACCGGCCGGTTAAATCGGTTAGTTACCGAACTGGATCGGTTTGGTTACCAACCGGCCGGTTCGGTAACTAACCGGTCATCGATCCGGTTCACCTGCCGGTTTGAACCGGTTTGGTACTGAACTGGTGAATCAGCCGGTTCTGAAACCGGTCAGATCGATTTTTAAAACTATGGCTGTAGCCCATACATATATGATGAAAGTCTCACATAGAGTTATGGCCCTTGTGAGCCCTCATATGATTGTAGTCCTTATGGAATGTTATAAGGAGGTTGTAGCCCATGATGTGGCGAAGACTCACTACCAGTGATAGTCCTAGTGAGTCCTTTGGACCGTGTTGATGCACGAGTTGGTGCATGCTTCCCTGACGAACTGAGTCGAGCAGATGCACGAGTTGGTGCATGCTTCCCCGATAAACTAGGTTGAGTGATGCACAAGTTATAGATTTGGTGCATGCTTCCTCGACGAACTGGGTTGAGCAAATGCACGAGTTGTGGAGCTAGTGCATGTTCTCCGATGAACTGGATTGAACTAATGCACGAAGATTGATAGACACTTCTCGACAAACTAAGATTGTGTTGGGAGCCCTTCCATGTGTATAGAGATGTTCGAGATAACCGCTGTGTACTAATGATATCCAGATACGTTTTAGTTGATGATGATGATGCCTCTTTGGCCAAGAGGGAGTGTTGGAGTAGTAGTTATGTGAGGATCATCCTCATAGGTTGACCCTAAAGAAAACAAAATAAATAAATAATAAAAGAGATTTTGTATTATTTAATTAGAAGTTGGCCCCAATAAAACAATCAAGTTGGACCTAGTTAAAAGTTGGCCCAAAAATGGGTTAAATCAAGTCAAGTTGGCCCAGAAAAGGGACAAATCAAGGCAAAGTCAGCCTTAGTAAGACTGTCAAGCCGGCCCCAATGAAAAATTATATTTTTCCAACAAGAAATCAATATAAAGAGGGAGTTCCCTTCCTCATTTGACACACTGTGACTTGAGCACTGTAAAATAACTTCGCCCTATGCTAGAGAGGTTCGCTACTGCAGCTCGAGAGGAGTTTTTTCTGGGTTTCTCCATCTTTGGAGAAGGTATTCTTATTTTCTCTTATGTTCTTGGGGTGGTGCTACTACGATATGGAAGTACTCTATCCCTAAATGATTATTCTCTCTTGGAAGGGCAAACTCGGGGGTGACCTTGTTTTGTCTATGGTCGGGAGATAATCTTTGTGACCATTATGGATAAATGAGCTCCACTCTTTGTTTTGTTTTTGTGCTTTGATATTCTTCTAGTGATCTTGGTTCTATAGCTGTCAAATTCTAACATACCTTGAACATTGTCAATATTTAAAATGTTTTGGTCCAAAGGCATGGTCTTGTCAAGCCGCTTCTTAAGGGTTTCTGAAAATTGGACCAGGTAAACCACAAATTCAAAATCATTTTTCTGTAGTTGTTAGGGTTATACAAACCCAATTATGACCTTAGGTTGTATCTAGTTTCTCTTTCCCTAGTACACCAGCCGATGACAGGAGGCCTTTTCTTAAGCAACTACTAAATTTTTGACCATAAAGTTGTCCACACAAATCAACCAGTGGGCTACCATGCATTTTTCAACCGTTTTTTGTAAGAAATTAGCTCTCTTAGATCTAATGCGAGAGGAATAAAGAGAAGTGTTCCATGGGGGCACATTCTTGTGGGTAGGGAGCATGTCTCCTACACTTTAGATTTTCGAAACGGGGAAACTTAGTGTGGGATGTTTCTCTAAGTTCCTCTTTGGGGAACTTAGGGAAATGCAACGGTGTTTTCCAAGAAAACAAGGACGTTTCCCTTTTGTAGGTACACTTAGGTGTCTTCTTCCAAAATTGATTTTGGGTGTTTATTTTTTTAACGATTTTTGTTCAATTGTTTTAGAAAATATCATTTTTTTAAACAAGGAAGGAAACAAAATTATAGAGTAAATGTGAATATTTATTTCATGCTTTCATCGTTTACGTTATTATGTCTATATCAAAGTTACCGGATTTGGCCCCAGGCCTCGCCACACCCGAATCAGTTTCTTTAGAATCAGATTCTTCATTGGATTTTTACACCTCGTTTTGACTAATCTAAAGTTGTTTACGTAGAATAATTTTAATTAGAGTTAGGGTTTTGAATACTCGATTCCTAATTTTGGGATGAGTGCCGCACTCATCGAATTCTTCAACCAATTTCAATCGCACCCATGGTTTGTGTAACCTCGGTATATATATATATATATATATATATATATTTCAGATGGAATCCCTTATATTAGAAACTTTCACATTTTCAAGACGTTTCCTAAAATTTGGGATATGTCTCTACATATCCTTCGAAAATATTAAAATAATTGGATTTAAACTTTACTCTGCCCTTGCCTTTACGTAACCAAATCAACAAATTTTTCATTCCACTCGTGAAGAAGGAAAAGGTGGCATTGCCTTGCCATTATACCCTCTGTTATCCCACTTTTTGTACCATAGTTGGGTTACCTGAGGAGCCGCCGATTGACATGCATGTTCAATGTCTGATTCTAGTGTATCAGTTGATCCGTCTTCATGTCTAGCCAATATAGGCTAGTCGGTTTTTTATTTGAATAATTTTGACCATGGCCCCGCGGGGTTTGTAATAAATGTGCTAGTAGGGTATTTTTTGAGTGGTTCACTCTCTTGAGACGTAGAATCTCAAATAAGGTATTCCAAGGGAGTATTTTGCCCTTGACAATTGTTCTTTGCCTTCAGTTGAGTATAATTGACAAGGTTTTCTCCCGCTTCCTCCAAAGCTGGAATGCCCGATGTTGAATTCTGGGCCTTGGAGGGTTATTAGAGCCCAACTGAGTGTTATAAACCTACTAGACATTATTTAGGTAGATCATGGTCATGTCCTAAGTCATCTGGACACAAAAAAATTTCGAAATTTTTTTTTTTCGAACTAGAAAAAATTATTTTTTTAATTTTTAATTTACTTTTTCTAAGTTTTTTGGGTTAATTTTTCCATAAATTAAATGGAAAAACCCCGTTCGTGATCCGGACTCCGAATTCAGTGATTGATGGCTCTAACCTTAAGCCAAAAATCATTCTTGATCAGCCAGCTAGTCAGAACTAACTTTCAGTTCAGCAATCAGACACATAATGCCTTTTTACTCAAAAAAGTCAGTTTTGAGTAAAAAAATGACTTTTATTAAAAAATGATTATTTTGGAGAAAACTAAAACTCTCCAAATTAATCCAAATTCAGTAAAATAAAAGGCCAAATGACATCTCATGGAACGCTTATGATGAATGGAGTTATCATAACTCAGCTTCAGTGATCATTAAGAGACAATTAATTTATTATCAGTTATCAGACATGTCATCTCCAGCTAAAGATGAGATGGAGAGCCCTCATTGGTTCGGTGATTTGATCGAGGTGAAGACTGAAGCTTACACCATCAGTATGCTTCCTAGACCTAACAGGCAGCTTTCCCATACATCAGGGTTGGTTTTTTGGTTTTAGCACTCTCTCATTGTACAAATAGAGGCTCCTTTAGCTTTATTCGGATGGATCTTTATGCAAAGAACCTCTGGTGAATTACTGTAATGCTTGTTGCTTTGCAACCGTATAATAAATTTTAAGGCTTTGGAGGCATATATGGTGTATGAATGTGGATGAACAATTGGCGAATAAGGTGAAATGTTTCAATTTTTGTCTTTTATTGCTTAAATTTGGATAATAGCTCACACTTTAGAAGGCTTCTATAAGCACGTAAGATTGATCATTTGATGTTACAATTTGATTTTTTATGGTTTTGTTTCTATGAATTAAAGTAGCATCGATTATTCAGTTGTATGACATGCTCTTTATATTTTTATTTATCAAACATACATTATCTAATCCATTGTTTGCAAGTATTGAGTTGAAATTGTGTAGGTCATCTCATTGAAGCGAGTAGGAGTTGGAGTTCAGGTGCATCCTCTCCTCTCGAAGCCAAGGAAACTTACAAATTTTCAAGATCCAAAAGAATCCAAACCCCATCAAAGTACCACAGGTTTGAGTGTTTCTTTCATATTATTCATCTCTCAAATTTTTATAAAATTTTTATTTCCTTGGGATTAGGGCACGTTTTGGCCAAAGTGAACATTCATTCACTTAGCCTTTGCCTCGGTTGGCTGCCCTGTTTTTTTTTGCAGCCTTTTAGGCCTTCTTTTTGCAGCCATTCCTTCCTTTTGTTCGCTGCCCACTTGTCCCCATTTTCACCCTTTTGAACAACCATCTTTTTCCTCTTTGTTTCCACTTTTTGCAGCCTCTTTCCATCCTCTTCTTCAACCATCTTTTGGGCTGTACTTTCAGTTTTTTAACCCTCATTTGTAGCCCTCTTTCTTTGATTTGTAGCCCTCTTTCTCCCTTAGTTTCCAGCCTTCTTTAACTTGCCTTTTGTCCTATTTTCACTTCTTTTCCCCCTCTCTTGCCTTGCCTTTCTCTTTCCTCTTCTCTCCCTTCTTTTCGATAACTTTGGGTAGTTGTTTTTTTCTAGTTTGTAGATTTATTTTCAAGTTATTTTTTATCAACTAATCCTATAACAAATGTATGTCTAGAGCTCTTAGTTTCAGGCAGGTGAAAGGAGACCCCAAAGGCCATAAGCAAGCAAGGAATGCAAAAGAACAAAAAGACTCTCTCTCTCTTTTCTCAATCCCCTTCTTTACCTGTTCTTCCAAGAAGCAAAGAACACATCATCATTGTAAAAACTGATAAAAAGAGCTACTGGGAGCAAGCCTCCTTTCTTTTATACTTCCCCTATTTGGGGGAACGGCGTTGTGTCATTTTTCATGATTTTTTAGTGTAGTTTCCTTTAAGCAATTAGTTTAGTTTTTTGCTTAGTCTTAGTTTCCATTCTTTGCTAATTACTAATTGTTCCTTAGCATAAACACTAATTGCTAGATTTATTATTGCTTTTTGATATCTTGTTATATAATTGCCAAATCATAAAAAGAACCAAAATCTCTTGAATCTCACCGTAAGGTGGATCAAGAGTGCTCTCTGTCGAAGAGTTTAATCAACCACTTTCATCTTAATTGTTGTGCTTGTTTAATCAATTAATTATTTAAGATTCTTGAACTTGCAAAAACACAAGTCAAGAGCACTCTCTATCGGAGAGCATCCTAGGTTTGCACAATCCCTGCATTAGCTGCATATAGATTAGCTAAGTCTCTTGAATCACTGTCATAAGACGGGGTCGAGCGCTCTCTGTCGGAGAGTCTAATTAATTGTTTTAATAAAATCTTCAACACACATACCCCTTTAATTAATCAACTCCCTTCCCTCCTTGCCGGAGTATGCTCTGACCGATTCTAGATCGGAATACCCAGAAACAGCATTGGATTTTTAAACCCTACAAGAGTAATTTAATAATCCTTAAACACCCTTAACCAACGCACCGGTGTTGTAGGGATCCTTTCAAAGTACTTCCTATTAGAGGCGCCGGAACCTCCCGCTATCTTAGATTCCCGGCTAGCTGGTCACTTGACAATATCAGCCTGGGATACTAGGTGGGCCCGATATGTTTTAAACGGAGGAAACTTAGAAGAGTTTCCCGGCTTTGACAAACCTTCGTTGACACTCTAATCAAGAGCATTTTTAAAATTCTTAAAATCTACCAAGAGCACTTGCAAAACCTAATATTCACCAGCTTAATTCCTAGACTTTACTTCACGCATTTATTTGACTCCATAAGGCACTGGTTTTTTGTTATAATTGAGTAATCTTCTATCTTGATCAACTGTCTATGGTTTATTTTTGCTGATTATATCTGAATGCTTAAGTTACAAGTCTGGAATATTTGCTTATCTTTTATTCTCTTGCTAGAAACGTAGATTGCTCTG
This sequence comes from Pseudotsuga menziesii, assembly GCA_001517045.1. Lineage (NCBI taxonomy): Eukaryota > Viridiplantae > Streptophyta > Pinopsida > Pinales > Pinaceae > Pseudotsuga > Pseudotsuga menziesii. Next base: position 134,183 of record LPNX010289417.1, read on the forward strand.
ATTTACGTGTCACATTCATAAACTTAATCATTTCTAATCACAAGTAACTCCTAAACAACACCCATCCGCATCCAAAACATCTTAAAACTTAACTTAAACATTGAACCATAGAAAACTCTTTGTTAGGGACTACCCTCCTTGGCTTCGTTAGGAGTTAGCCTAAACAGAGGAGCTAGGAGTAGGTGACAGTACCTAGCTTTGTGCTTCTTCCCAAGGTCACACCTCTCCCACTTTCTTAAGCGAGGAGACAACTTTCAATTGATTTCTGCTGTTGGTGTGCAATCGGCGGACGACATCTTTTGGCGTCGTTGCCGGGGACAAATCTTTTTGTTCCTAGACAACCTTTGTTTCTTTTAGTTTTTTACCTTTTTATCCTTTTTGGTAGATTTCTAATCCAATCACTCTCCGAAGTTAGACTTAAATCCACTTGGCGACTCCACTGTCAGTTAACACTTCAAGGTATTCTACTAGAAGAAACTCTATAGGTTTGGTCGATTTCATCCCTGACCCCGTAAAGGTCTTTAGGAGGAGATTAAACAAACTATCTTCTCGTAGGATCCTTGCAGAACTTGGATTTGAGTCTGTTTCAGACATCCACATTTTATTTCTTGAAAACACTAATACCACTGTTTTTGACATAATGGGCAAGTATTTTACTTAGCTTGACTTTTCTCAGATAGCAGGTCAACCCCATCGTCTTTTAGACAAAGCTGTCGAGAAGTTCCCGATGTATACAGGCACTGATGCCATTACCTCTGCCATGCACTTCAGGAACTTTTCTAGGTGTATCAACGCTTATGTCAATGATTCAGTCAGCCAACATGATGACGTGTATATGAAGTTATTTGCTCTATCTCTGGATGGAAAGGCGGGTGACTGGTATAGCAATTTGCCAGACAATTCCTTTAATAGTCTAGCAGCGTTCAAAACTTATTTCACCAACAAGTTTGGTGAAAAGAAAGAACCTCGGCATCAACTTGCGTCCTTGACCAACATAAAGAAGAAAGACACAGAAACAATGGACGAGTTCAATACTAGGTTCACGGAATCAAATGCCATCCCTACTGAGTATGCCCCAATTAAACCAACCATCCTGGTCTATTACATTGAGGCACTTAGTGGAAAAATGCAGTACCAGATTAGAGACAAGGAGCCTGCTAACTTGCTCTAGGCTCAGGAGATGGCAATCAAGATTGATCTGAACATGCAGTCATCTGGTGAATCTAACCTCCACAGTTATTCAAGGTCTTCAACTCTGTTGAAAATCAGTGAACCAAAAGACAAGGATCCTTTATCAGCTATGAAGGATGCCTATGAAAAACAAATGATGGAGATGAAGAAAAATATGGAGGAGGCAGTGCAGAAACACTTAGTATAGTTGGAGATTCAAAATAGGGTGATAACGATGGAAAGAACTCAAACTCAGTCTGCTCCTAGAACCGTTCTTGCCAAACCAACTTGGCAAAGAAAGCCTCCCAACCATGAACAGAGGCCTCCCCATCAGCTAGATGCCGCTAACATGGTTGAGCAATATAAGCCATTTTGTAGGGCATGTAAAGACCTTCATGAAGAATCTTCTTGTTATTATGCATGCTATGTTTAGGAGCATGGTTTTCCAGAGGGTTGTGGTCCTAAAGCATCATCAAGCGAGCCTGAGTACATAAACTGTGTAGTTGACATGCATGATATTTCCAGAGAAAGTTGGAGAGAGACAAAACAATATTCAAGAGAGCCTGAATACATTAACATAGTTAGACAGCTCCATCCTGTCACCATAGAAACCCGGGGTCAAGTTGAAGATTATAGTCAGCAGTTGGATGATCTCACTAAAAAATTTAGCACTAATCCTACTAATGAGCATAATGATGATAGTTTGGAAGGTTTACTACCTTGTGACCTTTTTTCTGAAGAAGATGACTATGATCATGAGGAGGGATATAGAATCAGATGTGATACAAGTGAGGAAGAATCCCTTACATCTGAAATGGATGATAACTTTGAGACTTTAATTAAAAATCCAATCTTAGAAGTTTCATGTGATGAGATTCCTCCATGCACTCCACTAGATGACAAATATTTGGAAAGTTGGGTCCCTTGTGATATCTTTGAAACCCAACTTTTTGAGGAAGATTGTTTTGAGCAAAATGAAAAGTGTAGACAAGGACTTGATACCAGTGATGAGGCATCTCTCATATCCGACATAGATGGTGATGATGACTATTGGACCTTTATTGAAAATCCAACCTATGATACTTTTGAAAATATTTTTGAGAATCTCATCTATGATATGTCTAGCAAGGGGAGTTGTTATTCTGAGACTCATGAAAGTTATAAGGAAGAGTAGTCAGAATTTTCATATGATCAGTCAGAATTGTATCTAAGAATTGGTAATAAGGATTTGAAAAAGTAGTGCGGTGAGGAATCAAATGGGAATAAACTAGTTGAAGTCTTTTCTTAGCCATCGTCTTCACATATAGATGTTTCTTATGTTTTGGAGCACCTTGGGGCTTATACAATGAGTTATTATTTGATAAGCCTTGATGATCAGCGTGATGGAGTAGTCGACCTGCCGCATTATCCCGATTTGTATATCAGTGCTATCCAGTCATGGATAGAAGCAGCCTACGCGAGCATCTACCAGTTTGGGAAGAAGTTTGACGACATTATTCATGCCTATGATTCCCCATCTAGCCCACATTTTTTGGATCATCACGCAGGTTTGCATTTTCTGGAAATTGTGTCTTTATTTTCGCTGGTAACCAAAGACAAGGCAAAACCTTTTTATATTAATAAAATGCTTAGGTGGCTACACTGGATCTATGATTACACCTAACCTTTTGTGTATCATGCTTAGAGTAGGAAAATAGGCTCCTTAAAGTGAGCGTTTACTTTAGCATTTTTCTTTATGTACTTAGAAATAAATAAATTTTTCAGTGAAGTTTTTTCTTTGAATAAAGCAACTTTTGGATCATTGGTTCTTTTTCATGAAACTTGTGCTACTAAGGTTTTCTTGTCAAGTTGAGATGTTTTTACAGGATATGGAAACCAGAGATTCTGGGGTTCTCGTATGCTCTCCTTGCATAAGAGACTAGATCGAGCACACATTCCATAGTTGGAGCCAGATGTTATCCAACTTTTTGTACCATAGTTGGGTTACCTGAGGAGCCGCCGGTTGACAGACATGTTTAATGTTTGATTCCAGTGTATCAGGATCCGTCTTCATGTCTAGTCAATATTGGCTAGTTGGTTTTTTATTTGAATAATTTTGACCATGGTCCCGCGGGGTTTGTAATAAATGTGCTAGTACAGTATTTTTTGAGTGGTTCGGTCTCCTGAGACGTAGAATCTCAAATAAGGTATTATAGGGAGTTTTTTGCCCTTGACAATTATGCTTTGCCTTCAGCCGAGTATAATTGACGAGGTTTTCTCCCGCTTTCTCCAAAGCTGGAATGCCAGATGTTGAATTGTGGGCCTTGGGGGGTTATTAGAGCCCAACTGAGTGTTATAAACCTACTATACATTATTTAGGTAGATCATGGTTATGTCCTAAGTCATCTGGGCACATAAAAAATTTTTGAAAAAATATTTTTCGAACGAGAAAAAAATCATTTTTTAATTTTTAATTACTTTTCCTAAGTTTTTTGGGTTATTTTTTCTATAAAGTAAATGGAAAAAACCCGTTTGTGATCCAGACTCTAAATTCAGTGATTGATGGCTCTAACCTTAAGCCAAAAATAATTCTTGATCAGCCAGCCAGTTAGAACCAACTTTCAGATCAGCAATCGGACACACAATGCCTTTTTACTCAAAAAAGTCAGTTTTGAGTAAAAAAATGATTTTTATTAAAAAAATGATTATTTTGGAGAAAACTAAAACTCTCCAAATTAATCCAAATTCAGTAAAATAGAAGGCTAAATGACATCTCATGGAACATTTATGACGATTGGAGTTATCATAACTCAGCTTCAGTGATCATTAAGAGAGTAATTAATTTATTATCAGTTATCAGACATGTTATCTCCAGCTAAAGATGAGATGGAGAGCTCTCATTGGTCCGGTGATTTGATCGAGGTGAAGACTGAAGCTTACACCATCAGTAGGCTTCCCAGACCTAACAAAGTAGGTTTTCCGACCTAGCAGGCAGCTTTCTCATGCAGCAGGGTTGGTTTTTTGGTTTTAGAGTTTTAGCACTCTTTCATTGTACAAATAGAGGCTCCTTTAGCTCTGTTCGGATGGATCTTAATGCAAAGAACCTCTGGTGAATTACTGTAATGCTTGTTGCTTTGCAACTGTATAATAAATTTTAAGGCTTTGGAGGCATACATGGTGTGTGAATGTGGATGAACAATTTACAAATGAGGTGAAATGTTTCAATTTTTGTCTTTTATTGCTTAGGATTGGATAATAGCTCATGCTTTAGAAGGCTTCTATAAGCACGTAAAATTGATCATTTGATGTTACAATTTGATCTTTTATGGTTTTGTTTATATGAATTAAAGTAGCATCGATTATTCAGTTGTATGACATGCTCTTTATATTTTTATTTATCAAACATACATGATCTAATCCATTGTTTGCAAGTATTGAGTTGAAATTGTGCAGGTCATCTCATTGAAGTGAGTAGGAGTTTGAGATCAGGTGCATCCTCTCCTCTCGAAGCCAAGGAAACTTCTAAATTTTCAAGATCCAAAAGAATCCAAACTCCATCAAAGTACCACAGGTTTGAGTGTTTCTTTCATATTATTCATCTCTCAATTTTTTATAAAATCTTTATTTCCTTAGGATTAGGGCACGTTTTGGCTAAAGTGAACATTCATTCACTTAGCCTTTGCCCTGGTTGGCTGCCCTATTTTTTTTTTGCAGCCTTTTAGGCCTTCTTTTTGCAGCCATTCCTTTTTTTTGTTCGCTGCCCACTTGTCCCCATTTTCACTCTTTTGAACAGTCTTCTTTTTCTTTTTTGTTTCCACTTTTTGCAGCCCCTTTCCATCCTCATCTTCAACCATCTTTTGGGCTTTACTTTCAGCTTTTTTTACCCTCATTTGCAGCCCTCTTTCTCTGATTTGTAACCCTCTTTCTCCCTTAGTTTCCAGCCTTCTTTGACTTGCCTTTTGTCTTCTTTTCACTCCCTTTCCTCCTCTCTTGCCTTGCCTTTCTTTTTTCTCTTCTTTTCGCTAAGTTTGGGTAGTTTTTTTCTAGTTTGTAGATTTATTTTCAAGCTATTTTTATCAACTAATCCTATAGCAAGTGTATGTCTAGGGTTCTTAGTTTCAGGCAGGTGAAAGGAGACCCCAAAGGCCATAAGCAAGCAAAGAGTGCAAAAGAACAAAAAAACTCTCTCCCTCTTCTCTCAATCCCCTTCTTTACCTGTTCTTCCAAGAAGCAAAGAACACATCATCATTGTAAAAAATTAATAAAAAGGGCCACTGGGAGCAAGCCTCCTTTCTTTTATACTTCCTCTATTTGGGGGAAGGGTGTTGTGTCATTTTTCATGATTTTTTATTGTAGTTTCTTTTAAGCAATTAGTTTAGTTTTTTGCTTAGTCTTAGTTTCCATTCTTTGCTAATTGCTAGTTGTTCCTTAGCATAAACACTAATTGCTAGATTTATTATTGATTTTTGGTATCTTGTTATATAATTGTTAAATCATAAAAAGAACCAAAATCTCTTGAATCTCACCGTAAGGTGGATCAAGAGTGCTCTATGTTGGAGAGTTTAATCAACCACTTTCATCTTAATTGTTGTGCTTGTTTAATCAATTAATTATTTAAGACTCTTGAACTTGCAAAAACACAAATCAAGAGCACTCTCTATCGGAGAGCATCCTAGGTTTACACAATCCCTGCATTAGCTGTATGTAAATTAGCTAAGTCTCTTGAACCATTGTCATAAGACAGGGTCAAGAGCGCTCTCTGTCGGAGAGTCTAATTAATTGTTTTAATAAAATCTTCAACACACATACCCTTTTAATTAATTAACTCTCTTCCCTCATTGCCAGAGTATGCTTTGACCGATCCTAGATCGGAATACCCAGAAACGGCATTGGATCTTTATTTTTTTTCCTCGGAAAAAGTCGTAATTTTATTTCAAAAGAACAAAATTACATCTGCAGATGTATTGAGACAAAATAGTCCCATACATTGACACAAATTGTTACCGGTCATGCAAAAGAAAAACAACAAAAAATATTATACAAACAGAGAGATCAAGGATTATAGTACTCCTCTATTCTCCCCTTTTTCCCCCCTTTCTTCCTAGATTTCACTTCAATCCAAACCCCTTTCTTTGGTGCAGCCACAATCAGCTGATTACAGACTGCCTCCTCTGGTTGTTGAAACACCGCTATGTCCTTATCAGATTCTGAACTGGCAGATTCGTGAGCACGCTTTTGACCACTAGCAGATGTATCCATCGGATTCTCCGAGATTGTCTGAGTGTCCTCACCGGATGTCTGTTTTCCTGTTGACTGTGCTTCTGCGTCATCAGGCACCAATGTTTTCTCGTTTCTCTGCATATCTTGTTGTTCTTCATCCTCACTTCCTACTTCCTCATCTGGAAATGGGACATAATCTGCCTGCCAGTTCTTTTTGTTTGTCGTCGGCCCCTTTTTCTTTTTTGGGAATTTTTTCGCAAGTGGGCATGTATCTTGAAGATGACCTGTCAGATGGCAGAATCGGCACCTGAAAGCTGTATTTTCATAGTCCAGACTCTGTAACCAAGTGAAGGATTCATGTTTCAGCTGTAATCTATCTGGGAGGCCTTTGCTGAGGTCAATCTCCACACAAATTCTGGCATATGTAAATAAGCCCTTGTCCTTCCTTTCATTGTCACTCTTGATGAATCTTCCCAAAAGATTGCCTATGTCTTCCAGTACTAAATGATGCCAAAAAGGTAGAGGCAGATTTGATAATCGCACCCATACCGGCATCTTTGTAACCACCATAGTATTAGCATCAAATTCTGGAAACCAAGGGGTTATGAAGAGCCTAGCTCTCCCCCAAAACCAAGGTCCCTGCAATAAGACCTTTTGATACTCATCCGGAGAATCGAACTGAACTATAAAGAAACCTTTTGAACATAGTAAAATCTGGCAATTTGTTGTCCAGTTTTGGAAGATCCAGGCATGAAGATCATGTGATTTGGGCCAAAACCCATTAAACCTACAAATAACTGCTTCAGCTTGTAAAGAACTAAAAAGTCCTTTAACTTGTTCGTTTTTGATCTCCAGAACTGGTGTGGATTCCAGTTTTTCCACAATGTATGGGTTGGGCTGAACAGTAGGGGTCGCCTCTGTCTGTGGCCCCTTTGATCGGGATGCATCTTTGTAGGATGAAGGACCAGTTCCTTTGTGTGAAGGGAAGGATCCTCTTTGTTTGCCATTGGCTACCCCCCTCAACCGAAGCAACAGAGAAATGGAGCAATTCTTGGAAATCTGGTAATCTGATAAATTTAAAGAGTCCTGCATCAGTTTTCCTACATGCACAAGATAGAAGACGGATGCTGGATAACCCACGCGGCTTGCTAGACTATCCCGTAATGCCTCCACTGAATCAAGAACATTTACCCAAACCAAGATCAAATTTCCAGTAGGCAGATTTATGAAGATTTGATAGCTATCAGAGCCTACCCTGGCCCCGTAATCAACAGGAAGCAGGGGCGCAGGCCTATATTCCTTCGAAACGGATCTATCAAATCCATAAATCCTAGGGAAAAAGAAACAGGGCGGTTTTGATCTGCTTATATAAAAAAACTCATAAGAATGCCAGATCCAACGAGCCATACCATAACAGCGCAGATCCCCATTGTCAGACACAATCCAGCAGGCAAAAACTAAAATCGTGATGTTTAGCGATTGCGCAGGAGCAGCCTGTCTACCAGCAAGCCTGGCGGCATCTAGTGCATATCGAATAGGATCACAAAGTACCTCCGCCGTTGTAATGCCCACCTCTGTCAAAAAAACCTTTTGCACGATCCATTTCTTGTCGTAGCCAACGATTCCTCTCAGCAGTAGATCGTTCTGTTGTTCTCCTATTTGTAGATCACGCCCAGCAGCAGGATGCAGCAGTCGCCCACCGAAGGAGAAACCCCCTGAAGAGACCGAGCAGCCATGAGGGCCGACGGAAGCTAGGGCTTGGACTAGGGTTCGCAGCGCTTTCATAACTCCGGCCCTCCAAAAAACATAAATCCGGCATTGGATCTTTATACCCTACAAGAGTAATTTAATAATCCTTAAACACCCTTAACCAACGCACCGACGTTGTAGGGATCCTTCCAAAGTACTTCCTATTAGAGGCACTGGAACCTCCCCCTGTCTTAGATTCTCGGCTAGCTGGTCACTTGACAATATCAGCCTAGGATACTGGGCGGGCCCGACATGTCTTAAACGGGGGAAACTTAGAAGAGTCTCCCGGCTTTGACAAACCTTCGTTGACATTCTAATCAAAAGCATTTTTAAAATTCTTAAAATCTACCAAGAGCACTTGCAAAACCTAATATTCACCAGCTTAATTCCTAGACTTTACTTCACGCATTTATTTGACTCCATAAGGCACTGGTCCTTTGTTATAATTGAGTAATCTTCTAACTTGATCAACTGTCTATGGTTTATTTTTGCTGATTATATCTGAATGTTTAAGTTACAAGTCTGGAATATTTGCTTATCTTTCAGTCTCTTGCTAACAACGTGGATTGCTTTGATTTACGTGTCACATTCATAAACTTAATCATTTCTAATCACAAGTAACTCCTAAACAATACCCATTTGCATTCAAAACATCTTAAAACTTAACTTAAACATTGAGCCATAAAAAACTCTTTGTTAGGGACTACCCTCCTTGGCTTCGTTAGGAGTTAGCCTAAACGGAGGAGCTAGGAGTAGGTGACAGTACCTAGCTCTGTGCTTGCCCCCAAGGTCACACCTCTCCCATTTTCTCAAGTGAGGAGACGGCTTTCAATTGATTTCTACTGTTGGTGTGCAATCAGCGAACAACAACCTCTTCCATTTTTACAATGTCAAAAGCTAGGGTTTGAGTCCTCAGAGAGATTTTCTCTTAGAATTGAAAAAGAAGAGAAACCCTTTGTTAGGTTTTTGATAGGGTGCACGTGCTAAACATAGGGCTCCAAGTTATCTTGATCCCATGCTTTGATTGCACCCAGAGTAGTGAGGTGCTTTATAGCACAGAATGGGGGAGATGTTGTCACGTAATATGGATAATGTTCACATGTTGCATCATAAAACCAAAAAATTAAAATGAGCATAAATCCATCTTAAATGGGATCTATGAAGCATCGAGAGAATCAAATTTATTGATGTATGAAATTTTCATTTTAACTTTTTTATACATCAAGAAAAAAATTTACACCTCAAGAAATTGGATCCCTCTCGGTGCTTGATAGATCCGGGTTTAAAATGGGTCTATGCTGGTCATAGAGTCAGAGGAGACTCTAGGAACCAAAGTAACCAAGTAAAACACATAGATTCAAGTTTTCATAAACAATAGTATACTCTACGAGGTCAATAAAAATGGGGTTAGGTTTAGACTCATTGCCTCGTATAAAACCTTTGAGACAGATTTCTTACCTTCTTGCCATGTGTGGTGTTCATTGTCATGGTTGAAGAATTGTGTGCCATTAAAAGCTAGCTGCCCAATGGATGGGAAGTTGTCTTCCTAGGGTTCGATAGAGAACACTAAGAGTAATTTCTAATTGTATAGAGATCAAATTGAGAGCCAATGTAGAAGCATGCACAAATCATATGCCAACCCTGCTATCAAGCATTCAAATCTCTCAACTACATTGTTTTGGTCCTTCAGCATAAAGTGGAGAGTGCTTCCCTTGAACTGAAGAGAAGCATTTCAATTTACAACTGGCCTGAAGTGATTGGGTACCACAAGTGGTCTGCTTGTTACGCCAATAGGTGTTAGAATATCTCCACTTTTCTCCTGATGGAAGTTGATCTTAAAAAATTCCAGATTCAGGGAGAAATTGACACTTGTATGAATGAAATTATGGTAGTTTTGGTAGTGTTTGTCGTTGTCTAACTACTCTCAATGGTTTTTAAAGAATTCGCAGAGTGTTATTTGTTTGGAAGAGCCGAAGGTATTTTGCTTGTGAATCTCTGGTTGAAAAGAACAAACCTTGAAAGCCTACGTGCGAGGCAGAGACCCCGCAGAATCGGCCCCACGAAACAGTTGCCTGAGATGTCTAGAGAAATGAGCTTCTGCTTCCTGTGAAGCTTCCGCGGCAGTATGCCCGTGAACGAGTTGTTCCATATCATCAGCATTTTGAGCTCGGGCAGGCCTAGTGTTTGAGGCACGTGAAAGGTCTTTGGAATGGGCCTAGTGAGCTTGTTTTGGGACAGGTCGAGGTTAAGATCAACCGCCCTCCTGTCTGTTTTGCAGGTATATGTCCGCTTGGACCTCTTGTATTTTCCTTTTAATGTAAATGTTGCATTCAGATTTGAAATCTGTCGACGGGGAAAGCACAAGAAAATTCTGGCAATTACCAAAATTTTGTTTTACATGCCAAATTTTGTTTTGTAGCATCAACTTTTGGATGCCTATCGGCTGAATTTTTGGTTGTGGTGTGCTGGTATGAGTGAATGAAATTTGAAAGGCAAACTAAACACAACACAAGCACTTTTCTTTTGTTACTTTTATGATAAGAGTACTCTTTGGTCAAAATCACCTAGGACTTGTACTTGGTTCCAATTGCTTATTAGGTTGGCAATCTGACATGCTACTATCTTCACCTCTAAACCATGTCCCATTGATAGAATACATTTATTCATACAAGTCTTTTGACTCTTCAAACTCATCCATATAATTTTTCATAGTAACATCGACTAGAATTTCTTACACGATGAATCTGCTAGCACATTTAATTTGCCGTGTGAAAGCTTTGCTTGAGTTTTGATGTATATTAGTGCCTGATGGTCTGTCAACAACCCAAACTCCTTTGGTAAAAGATACTGTCTCCAACATATAAAAAAATTATAGCATGCATAATGTCATATATCTCCAGATTGAATGTAGGCAGAATATTTCAGTTTTGGCTTCATTTAGTTTGTCACAGGCATTAAGCCTACCTTTGTGACTTATCACACTTACAGCTATCCCAGAATTGCCACATTCAAGACAAAATTCTTTATCAAACCCATTCAAAGATAAAGAAGAAGCTTCAGTTGCCTTCTTTTTATTCAGCTTGAAGCTTTTTTTGCAGCTTTGGTTAATACAAATGTGTTTTTGCTTGTACAATCTGTCAACAGTTCACAGATCCACTAAAGTTTCTAATAGACTTCTAGAAATATACCACGTCTCGAAAACTACATATCTTGTTTATGCTCTGGGATGTGGTCCAATCAAGGACGGTTTCGACGTTGCTTACATCCATTCTCAAATCTTCATATGGTATTATAAAACCTCAATATACTAGCTGTTTTTGAACAAATCACTTATTCGTATCCCTAAATTCATAATATTTCCCTTCGCCCATTTTCAAGTGTCGTCCATGCTCATCTATGTCCCTACTGAGAAGTTAGAACAAAATATCATCAAGGTACAGTGTTACAAGCTTATGAATGTACTCCTTCAGTACTTGGTTCATCGTTCCTATGAATCCACTGGGTGCTTTAGGAAATCCCAAAAAACATTACAAGGCATTCATACAGTCCCAGAGTCTTAAACCCAGGCTGAAGTCAGAAAATGCAGGCGACTCCCTCCAATTCCGTCAAACCCCTCTGAATCAAATTCCCTTTTGCCTGAATCCCATTCTTTGTTATATTTTGATCCTTCAGTATACTACCTGTCCACAGGTTGAGGCAACTGTTCCACTCTCCCAAATATGGGATTCACCCGGACCTTAATTATTTTGGTCAACCAAAATTCAAGGAAAAAATAGACAACAAACTAAAAGAAAAAAAAGAAGAAATTGTTTGCAGGAGGGAAGCACTGCATCGATTTAACAGAAACTCAGCTGATGGAGAAAGATGTGAAGGATTTGAGCTGACTTAAACTTGGAATAAATATTAGGTCCCGAAAAATTGTAAAGAGCTTTTATGCAAAAAAATTTGTAAAGAGCTTTTATGCAAAAAAAATTGCACAACCCAGCGGTGAGTTCATGTGTTTGGCAATTCCAGAAGTTATCTACAACCATGCATCTACTGTTTAAAGGAAATGACAAATTTCACAAATATTTCTTTCAGAGATTAAATGATATCCTTTAGGTTTTGTGGTCAGCTCCCGTGAAGAACGCTATAGATTGGGCATCTCGATCTTCCAATTTGATGGCAGGCAAACCAGCAGCCATAATGAGTGTAGCCGAATCTCTTGGTGGCGCAAGAGCCCAGTATCACTTGAGGCAAATTGGTGTTTACCTTGATTTGCACTTCATTAACAAGCTAGAGTTATTTGTAAATGCTTATCAGTCTCCTCAGAAATTCGATGAAGATGGAAATCTTATTGATAAATCCATAAGAGAGTGTGTTGAAAAGCTTCTCCTTGCTTTGCAGGAATTTTCCATTGAACTTCTGGAATGATTAATTTGATATGGATCTTTTTAACTGAAGTTGCAATTTAAAACCCTAATAGAAACAGTGGACACATCTATGAGAAGTTTAACGTTTCATTGTACAGCATTATGAATTTGCACTTCAGATTTGATCTCATGCTCCCTGTTTATATGCATGCAATCTCTATGCTATATTCTGGCATGCAAGCACTCTACCACAGCATTTCTGTTGAAGCCAACACCTTGTGTTATCTGCTTATTATTTAAAATTTGTTAAAAGTAATAAGTAACTTTCTGTTTTCTTTAATTGATTCTTGAATTTTATGTTGATCTTCGTGACAACCTTATTGCGAATCTTGTTGCGAAATATTTACCTGTTTTGCTTTTCTTGAGGAGAACAAGGTTCGCAACAATTGTTCCTCAAACACATCATCATCATCTCATAACAGAAACAAACTCTTGTAGCTCCTTAGTTCATTAATTGCATCTTATGTATGATGCTATCTTTTGGGGGGTAATTTCATGAAACTGGAGGTTGGTGTAACTATTATGATTTATCTAATCATTTTATCATGGAGCCACTTATTTTGAGACACTGGCTATAGCACTTGCGGTGCCTTTTCAATCTTGAGTAGTCATATGTATGGAATAGAAATTTAGATAAGTTTTATGTTACCTTGCATTTGCTTGGATGTGCGAAGTTTAAAGATTACCCTCTTGATTTGTCTGCTATCTGTAAAATGCCTTGCGTGCACATCAAATGCATGTGCATGCCCTACATGTTTCTTAATGCTGCCATTTATCTCAGGTTTCTAAAATGCTGGAAACAATGTCTGATAAATATATACAAAGATTTAAATACTTTTAAATACTTTGAAGACATCTATGGTGTAGGTTTGCATAAGGATACCTGAAAACAGATTTTGAGAAATATTACGGCGTTGACAGTTGCTTTCTAAAATCCAGTATAAGGGAGAAGTGTAATTCCATGTTCAATGTGGAGTTGACACTTATCAATTTAATAAATTATTAAGTAAATACAATTTTTACAATGTTGACCTTAACCTAAAATTCAAAGCTAAAGATATATATATATATTCCATTTAACTAAAACTAAAAAATTAATGAAACTTGGATACTTCTTGATATGGGATCTCAGGGTTGAGCCATCATCAAACCAGGATTTACATAAGCATGGAATTTGAATACACAATATAACTTTACATATTAAACCAGTATAGATCCATCTTAGGATCTACCAAGAGCCACGAGGGATCAAATCCTTTGAGGTGCAAACTTTTTTTGAAGTTTTAAATTTAAAGAAAAGTTTACACATTTAAGGTATTTGATCTCTCTCGACACTTGGTAGATCTGGAGATAAGATGGATCTATACTTATTTATAGACAGAGAAAACAAAATTTCAATCTGAAATAAAATTCAAATGCAGTCTTTAAAAAGTTTGCTTATTGAGTTACCAAGAAGATTAGTTCAATTATGCATGAATATTGTTTTAGTCCTTTTCCATTTAAACTTCATCAGTGTTAACTCTATACACCAAGCAAGTATTTAAGTCACATATATAGATTAAATTGACAGGAACGCTACTCACAGATGTTAGTGCTTTAGACATGGTAAAAAGTTTGCAGGAGTTTCAAAGGTGATTAATTCAACATTTTGTCTCCTCAATATTCAAGAGTCATTCTTACATAAATGTTTGTTTGCAACTAAATGGGTAGTTGTTTGGAAACTACCTTGGCATGACTATGAAAGATCTCTTTCAAGTTTCAACCTTTAAAATCTTCAAAATATAATATCGATCAAAAAGTGATAGCTATTTTGCTGTTATGAAAGAGTATTACATCGAGACTCAGGTTTAGACAAGAAGGGACAAGTATGAACATGTTTCATCGTAAATCTCGATATGCCTATCTATGTCATTTAAGTTTATAATAAACTATTATCATGTTAATTAATACTTGTTTTGTATGGATTTGTCCCCTCAATATTCAAGAGTCATTCTTACATAAATGTTTGTTTGCAACTAAATGGGTAGTTGTTTGGAAACTACCTTGGCATGACTTTAAAAGATCTCTTTCAAGTTTCAACTTTTAATATCTTCACAATATAATATCCACCAAAATGTGATAGCTATTGTGCTGTTATGAAAGAGTATTACATTGAGATTCAGGTTTAGACAGAAGGGACAAGTATGAACATGTTTCATTGTAATTCTTGATATGCATATCTATGTCATTCAAGTCTATAATAAACTATTATCATGTTAATTAATACTTGTTTTGTACAGATTTGCTTAGCTCCAGTTTTAGTCAATGCATTTATGTGTATGCATGATAAATACTACAATATAAATATGGTATAAGAGTTGTTTTCATTTTCCTGGAGTGTAACCTTTTAAAATGTTTTCATTGGGCACAAATATAAAAACATTGGGCACAATTCTAATTTATAATAGGTCACTTGAGTGAACAATTTGTTAAAAGCTACTTGTCATTTTAAAGGATGGTTGGTTAAAGATAGATGGACAATTAACTATATTACAAATTCCACTTCCATGGGATGTGAAACATGGACTTATTTTTCTCCAAAAGAAAAAAGTTGTACCTTTCTATTCATAGATTGAATCAAAGAGTACATATTACAAACATGACTATCAACACATATGTCAACAACAGATAAGATTCGATAATACATCAAGAAGAAAACTGACTGACTAGTGGTCCTTTACGACCTTTTTAGTCCAATGGTGTAGACTTCAATCAAAACCTACTAGGGAGATTTAAAATCAAATTTGATTCCACATCCAAGAAGAAACCTCAAACCCACCTGCTACATTAATAGTTCAGTAACAAGAAGTCCAAAACAAAATGGACACCAAAGGGTTCCTCCAGTGGTAGAGATCAACTAAACAACAAAGATGAAAACTAAGGCAGTGAGAAGGCGCTTTTCCAAAGGAAAGAAAAAACAACATTCCAATCCTACCAAGATAGATAAACCCAACCAGTGGTCCATTATATCCTTAACAGTCCAATAGTACAACCTTTAAACAGTTACCCTCCAGAAAGAGTAATAATATATCTGATTCCAAGTAGGCACCTGAGTGGGCCCAATGGTTAAGAGCTTGTGTTATCTTCGAGGAGGTCACAGGTTCAAAACCGGCGGGGGGTAGGGATGCCTATTTAGCCCGTTGTGACAAGACTCGAAGGGTAGGCGACCCCTGGGATAGGTGCCCNTAAAAAAAATAATATATCTGATTCCACATCCAAAAAGAGTCCTCATACACACCTGTTACAGGAAAAAATCAGAATCATATTGTCTAAATCAAGGGGAATCCGAAGAGATCCTCCAGGGGAAAATGATGACTTGACCCAAAAAAGGAACAACCAAGCCCGTGAGAAGGTGATTCTCAATGGGAAAAAAAACAAAGAACAACATTCTATCTTGTCAAACAATGTGGAGCAAGTTCCAATGCCTTGTAACCCACCTAATAAACCTAGAATGAACCTCTAGTCACCACCTAGTTATCCAAAAACTCTTCAAAAAACATGTGTCCCTCCATACCTCCAATTGCTCTTTTGGAGGGGCTATCAGCATCAGCGTTGAATTGTTTGAAAATGTGTTGGTGGGAGATTACCTGATCCTGTGTTTCCAATGATCCAATATGGACACCTGCAGATTTGATTTTCTTCCGGCCCAATCAACGATAACTTTAGAATCTCTTGCCACCTGAAGCGAAGTATAACCTTTATATAGAACAAACCATAAATTTCCCCAAAGTGCCAACATCTCAGCTCTTGTGTTGGTACTAGTTCCACGTCCCATCCACACTTTGAACTTGTGATTGTCATTTACAAGTAAGAGCATTCTAGCACCACACTTCCCCCTTTGAGAGGCCTCTCAAAGAATCCGGTAGGTAAATGCCCATGAAAAGAGGGCACTATAATGGTCTTCAGAGTAATGATCTCAGCAGATCCTTGAACATGGACTTCATGGCAACTTGGTCCTTGCCTTTTTTGCTCTCATATTTTTTATTTTTGCAAGTGTGGCTAAAAATGTAGAGGAAAGACCATGGCATAGCATTTAAAAAATTATCCTTTTAAGCATAATTTGTCATAAACATGAAGAATTTATTATGTTAATAGCAAAAACAATAGATGGAATAAATATTGCTTAAGATGCAATCCATTCCACATTAAAAAAAAGGAAAAGAGGCAAGCTTTGCTAGTCATATGCAATCCATTCCACATTAAAAGAAGGGAAAAGAGGCTTTTGACAAAGGAAATTAGGACTTTCTTAGGAGTGGGTGGAGTACCATCAACTTGTTTCGCAGTTATCATTAATAACTTTTAAGAATTTTGTAAAGCATCAAGAGAAAATTAGACCGGATTTTTCATGACAAACAATTGGGAATTTATTAGAAGAAATTTAAGTAATATTTAGAAAAATGAAACTATAAGTGGTTAAATTTGAAAGGGAGAATTGAATTAAAAAAATATGGCTTTATCTCCATTCTAGTAAATCAGTTTTCAATGATCTAAGCCTCTACATCCCTCTACACTAGTTAAAAGCTTTGGAGAAAACTATTAAGGGCATTCCTATGGAGTTGGTCAAAGCAAGGTTTGAAAACTATTTTGTTGAGATTGGATAATGTCTATAGGCTTGGGGAAAATGGAGCAGGAGTTCCATCCTTTAACCTTGTGAATTAAGAATTGTGTGCAAAGTTGTTTTGGACTATATCCATGGAAGAAGGCTTTGTTGATCTCAATTTTGATTTTGAAGTATTGTCAAGACTCCAAATAAATGCCAAGAATGAATTTTGCAATAGGCAGACCTCGCTGATTTAGGATCTTAAATTCCAGGTAAAAGAGTAGTTAAAATACACAATAGCATATTTCCTTGTTTGGAAGGTCAACGATGAGAAAAAAAAAGGTTATTTTAGTACAAACATGGAATGATTATCCCTTTCTAATTAGAGAATAGTTGTGGACATATATACTTGGTGTTTTTAAGGGAGCATATGGTTAAAGTGATAGATTTCATCCATACAAGAGTGGCATTGATTTTGCTCAAATTGACCATTGGAGACTGCTATTTAGAAAGAACTTGAGCGGGTGGAAGGATGTATTTAATGGAAATTTCTAATTGTTTATTTTTGGTCCAAGCCGAGGATGGTAAATATTTAACAAAAAGAGGGTATGAATTAGGTTGTTTTGAGAAAGAAGAATTAGCTCAAGGAAAATGATATGAAAGAATTTGACAACCTATAATATAACAAAAGAAATAAGAAGACATATAGTTAACAGATCATAATAAGATTCATACCCAAGGCATACAATAGAGCTTTCCATGGACAAAATGATGTTACCTTCACAAGGAAAATGAGGTGTCACCTATATTTGTAGTTCCCTAAAGGCCAAATGAGCATTGGCATATTCACAAGGAAGAATCTTAGCAAAATTGAAGTGATGGATTAGGTAGAAAAATTTTCCAAGCTGAATTTCAAATGCCATAGGGATATTATGGGGTTGTTAAATCCAGTACCCAACTTTCTTTGTTTGGTATTTGGATTTATCTAAATGCATCTATTTTTAGAGATTGCTACCCTGCATCAACAAGTATGGAATAAAACCTAGGTCGTTATTCAATAAACTATTTTCCCTAAATTGTTATCGATTAGAGGCAAATTAAGATTACACTAGAGGTATATCAAGAGTATAGTTAAGAGGAGATTGACATTGTTAAGAGTTTGGAATGTAATAGATCAAGGAGTGATCGCTTTATAGAAACGTGTTGAGAAGGATATCATGTGCACAATTGATGAAGAACCCAACTATGCTTTCTATTTGAAGTTGTGGGCTATTCTAAAGTTTGATGATGAACATACGCAGAGCCATAGGATTGCTAGATTGCGTGAGATTATAGAAGGGTATAATGGACCTTTTCCTATAAACATTTCTTAGGCAATCAACTTGGTTATTAATAATGAAGGTAAATTAATTAACTTATAAAATGCATAAACCTTTGTAAGAATTGTGTAATGTTCCCAAATTTTGCTATGGACTTAGTAAGGTCTTTTGCATAAGTCACCTAGTCATGACGAATTATTTAGGAGGTGGGAAAGGTTGATAATTTGCCTAAGTGTAGTGGGGATTTCTCCCCTACTACGTGCAAAAGCACCTACCCTAGATCGTCCAGATCATAGGGTGGAGTTCAACAATGGAAACGGGAGGGTAGAGTTCAACAATGGAAACAAGAAACAAGAACAACAACAATAATATTTTTTAGATTTTTTCAAATATATTCTACCAACTAACAAACATAAAAGCATTCATACCTTTTTTTGCAATGTGGACCATTGTAGTCGTCTAAGGAAATGGTCCTGTAACTCCATGGTTTGGGTCTCTAGTCTCTTCCATGAATGGTTGTCAAATGTGGAATGGATCCAAATCTGTACGGAGCTAGCTCAACGTATACCATGGGAGATGATATAGCAAGATATGAGAATAATGACAAAAAAGTTTGTTTTTGGAATGGCCAAAAAGTTCAGGAATGTGACCAAAGGTGTTTTTGGGGAGACCTTCACAATGTATTTATAAGATGATCCAAAGTTTTTTGACCCATGGTAATGACCAATGGTATTTTATTGTCCATGGTATTTATCTATGGTTTTTTATCCATTCTCATTTTTAGGGTTTTTTGGTCCTTTTTGGAGGGAGTGGAGATAAATCACAATAGAAGCTCAACATCCCTTCATTTATGGGGAATGAATAATAATGTTTTGGACCATATTTAGTGGAACTTTAGTTGTGAAGGTCAAAATGGAGGAAATAATGGTGGGAATATGATGTATGACTATGGTTTAGACCATGGAGAGCTAGGTGAACAAATTTTGGTGTTAACATATTGCCCCCTGATGTGTGAGAGCAGGAACTCATCGTATGGTCGAGAGACATCATAGGATCAAGGGAAAATGGTGACAACGATGGAGAGACTGAAGATGATCACGTAGGAGTGGAGTCTCCTCATTCAAACTACGGTTTCTTTTGGTTTGTATTTCGTTTAAAAAATGGATGAGGTACATATAATCTTAGACATGTATATGGACGAGGCGAGCATACCCATGCTTGTAACAATGTTTCAAAAATAAAAATGGGGATCAAGGCTCAAATAATGGGAGCTGATCAATACATATACAACCGGTGATATATAATGGTGGCCTCAATGGGAGGATGAGTACAAATATTGATATGAAGAACTGATACATAAGAATAATGGCATTCTCATAGAATGCAATATCATAACAACTGATGCTCTACTAGATTTGGAGGTGTACACATCTGTATGGACTCAATGATTGAGAATCAGAATCGTTGTGGTACAATAAGTGGCATCAAGTACTGGAGATACATAGAAGCATGGCACCGGGGGCTTCTAAACACTATCACCAACGCAACCCAGAAATCACAAGGGACATGAAACTGTATGGGTTTGTTGAGGCCTGGAAAATCGTAGGTCACAACAATTAGAGATTCTCCCTAGTAAACATTCCCAACTAGCATGTCACTGTTTGGTATGGGGAATCTGTCCGGTTTATGGTCCGGCTACTGTAGGTCAAGTAACAAAATGAAAAGGTTTTATCGGTTACGGCTCGGTCCACCGTGTATATTTTAGTTTTTTGAATTTAAGTACGATATGCAAGTGCCTATCTAAGAATGCAGATTGATAGAGAATACGAGGAGTGATCACAATGTGATGCGTAGGTTTTTACCTCTCGTTTTAACTCACTCGCATCTAAATCACACACAGCAAGAAACTAAAGCTAACTACTAAAGCTAACTATCTAACCTATTCCTAGGGAGCAAGATTATCATTTATCAACTGAGTAATGTATTTTTGCTCATGCATTAAGAAAAATCACAGATAGCTGTTACTTATTTCAAAACACATAAACATTAATAGATAGATGAACAACAAGATAGCTCATTGTTTATGAAAAGCCTTCATTACTTACAGTGGAAATTTCATAGAATAAACTAGAAAGCATTCATAACAAGAACATAGGTTGAAAGAGTTAGAACGATCTCACAGTTAATGGACAACAACTGAAAATGAAAAAGTTCACATACAACAAATCCATAGCATAGCATTTGAACATTCCACCAAGCTTTCTCCAATAAACAACTTGTAATTATCTATTGCAAAAGGAAATAGTTCTTCTTACAACATGTTTTCACAAATCTATATGGAAAAAAGTCCTCTATTCCCTCTAATTCTTTTATATTTATACAAAACAACAAAACCTTTGTGTTGCCCCCCAACCGTTTAATCTCACAATTTTGTCCTTTTGTGAGTGCTCATGATTCATACAACGCGTTACATTTCAAATTAAGACTTATGAGTATTTCATAAAAAGGGATCAGCTCGGTAACTGATGAACCTTTTCCAATCCTGGGCCTTTGCTGCTGTCGATTCTGCTTTGTCTTTTATATATGTTTTCTTTGAAGCATCAATCACTAGGTCTGTCTGCAATTAAAACGAAAACTCATCATTAATCCGGACTGCATTCAAGATCATCTTACTTTCAATAAAATGTAAACCATTCTATCAATAAAAATAAGCATTAAAAGTGAAGCCCGGTACTGTGTTTTCATCGCGAAAACCCTAACTTGATAAAAAACAGAGAACTTCCGTCGCCCATGAAAAATGGTAAAATCTTACAAAAAGGCGGGAAATCCTTACTGGCGGGAAAAACTAAGCATCGGACTGACAAAATCCTCACGGGCGAATGGAACAATTAAACGTCAGATGGTTAGTTCAGTAAGCCACCGCAACAACGAAAATCATATAGACTAAGGGTTCCATAGTCAACATAAAACATTGGTAGTCGGCAACTCTAGAGCTAAAGATCGGAGCTCAGAACCACTAAACATCAGTGCGATAGTTTACTAGAAAGCCGCAACGACGGAAAGTGGAGAGACAACGAGTTCCACAACCAAAGGTTCAATGCTGCTGCCGCATCGACAATGCAAAGGACTAGCCCCCCGATCGATAGTCAAAACTGTTCCGATAGTGAAAAAAAAACATTGCAAAGTAAAAATTTGATCAATAAAACCAAGGCATTGGTGAAAATCAAAACGATCCATCGGTACATTCTCTATTCGTCCTCCGAAATGGCGGTGATATAGAAAACTAATGCCCCGCTTCACACATCAATAAACTTTCGATAACGATCAGAAAAATCATTGAAACATGAAAAATCATCAAAACGTTAAGTGCTCGGAAAACTTTAAAGTTGTGCAGCGGTTAAAATAGTTTGTTTCATCTCCGAAACAGCGGCAACATAGAGAACTAAAAACCTCGACTCAATCTTCAATAAAACTCCGACAACGATAAAACCAAACCATCGAAAAAAATAAAAAATGCTAAGTTCCATAGTCAAAAGCATTGGCAGTTTTTAGATCATTCAACTTCCGAGATGAAGGAAAAACAGTTTACCTCAATTCAACCTCAAAATTCAAATTTGTAGCAGAGAAAAACAGAGCTCAGGAATCCAAACAATTTCGGGCAAGATAAAATAGGAGGGTCCAAAATTTTTAAAAAATTTGGGAAAACAGTTGCAGCTGCAACAATTGGCGACTTCATGGTGAACCTAGATCTCTGGACACTTTCTTCCTTAAGTAACAACCTGTTTGACAATAAAACCAAAATGTTGAATTCTTCTAGATGTATGGATTTCTCAAATGGCACATATGTACTTTAATAATTGATGATAGTCCAATTTAGGGGTAATGGGAACCAAGATTTCAAAGTCAAGATAACTCTTTTGAGGCCATGAATATGTGTTTCATTTTTTTACCTCTGTCTTCGAGTAGCTTTTAGCTTAGACACCACAGGATTGTAATATATGGTAAACAAAAATATTCATTTGTTTCTCATTTCCATGCCATTTTGCACTTTTTGTGCTTTTGGACTTTTGTCCTTTCTTTTGAGACCTCTTGCATGCCTTTTTTTTCTGAATTTTTTATTCAGGCTCCTCTATCCATAGTGTCCTTTTATGTGAGAGATGTATTTAATTTTCAGCTTACAGATGGAGAAGAACTTTGGCAATTTTGTACTCATTTGGTTTAGTACTTTGTTTTGATACATATTGCTTTTTTAGGAGTTTTTTGACTCTTATTTTCCTTTTGGCTTTCAATTCTTGGCATGGGATCATTTATATATAATATACTGTTTACCTTGCTTCCTTTCCATGGGGTTTTTTGCTGTCACTCCCTAAGACATTTTTAAATGTGAGATGGATGGAGCCTCGAAATAGTATTCTAGACCTTTTGATTTTGAGTTATTTTATAAGGATTAAGTAGGACTTCAATGTGTTCATAGCCATTTAGGAAAACTGCTAAACTAGAATAAATTCTTTCAGATAAAGCAATAGTACATAGTCTTATGACTAAGGATTTTAGTTAATCTAGAATTCTGATGCTCTCCATGCAACCAAAAGTTTGCTTCTTTTATTGAAATCAATCAACATCTAACTAAAACAAACAGAAATGAAATAAATAAAAAATAAACAACCAAATTAGTTGATTTATGTACAAAATAAAAACAAAAATCAGGAAAAATAAGGTTTGAGAACTAAACCATTAACTAGTAAGTTCTCTTCCCACCTCTGTAAATCTTGCAACTTGTAGGTTGAGGGGCCAAGCTTTGCTGCAATCTGAAAAGGGCCTACCCATAACTGTTGAAACTTTGTGTGTTTTCCCTTTTCATCATGTGGGTGATCCCACTTAAGAACCAGGTCTCCCACTTCAAATTCCCTTTTTCCAGCTTTATGTTTATCAAATCACCTTTTCACTACTTCCTGTTGATGCTTAAAACGTTCTTTGGATCTGGACCTAGACTCTTTCGCTTTCAAAAGATTATAGATTCTATTTTGCAGGATTTCATTATCTGCGCCTCTAGAATCTTGAGCTATTATGGAAGATGGTAGCATAATGTTAGGAGGAAGTATAACTTCTTTTCCATAAACAAGGGTATATGGTGACACACCTAAGGAATTTTTGGGTGTGACCCTATCAGCCCAAAGAGCATTTGGCAATGCTAAATGCCAATTTCTCTGGTTTTCTATCATAGTCTTTTTTAAGATCCTAATCGAATTCTTGTTTGTAGATTTTGCCAAATCATTCCCTTGTGGGTAGTAGTTTGCAGAATAATGCAACTTAATTCCTCTTTCATGAGCAAATGCAGTTAATTTAATAGAAGAAAAATAAGTAGCATTATCGAAAACTAGGGAAATTGGAACCCTGAACCTGGTCATAATACGATCTTGCAAGAAATCCATGACCGCATCTTCATTCACTTTACGTAACAGAATGGCCTCGACCCATCTAGTGAAGTAGTCAGTTGCTGTCAAAATATATTTGTGCCGCAGAGAAGAATTTGGTTTTATTTCTCCAATGATATTAATCCCCCATTGCTCAAATGGTTTTGTTATCATCACAAGCTTCAATGGTCCTACTGCTTTGGCTTGTCTTCCTCCACACCTCTGGCAGATATCAAACTTTCTGACATGGGCGTGCACGCCCTTAAACAGTGTGGGCCAATAGTATCTGGCTCTAAGAATCTTGTGAGCTGTCGTATCTCCAGAAAAATGACCTCCAGCAGGCCCATCGTGTGACTCTGTTATGACCTTTTTTGCATCTTCTTTCTCTAAGCATTTGAGAAGGACTCCATCATAATTCTTCCTGAATAAAAATCCATCAATGATATGATATGCAGTTGATTAAAGGTGCAACACTCTTCGCTGTTTGGAATTTCAATGTTCTGGCAACAATCCTTCCTGAAGGTAATGAACAAGGTCTCTGTACCAGGAATCTGGAGCTGTGAAAAGAGGACATACATCCATCATATGTAACTCAGCTTCATTTTCCCAATTATTTTCTTCATTGTTTTTACCTTCAGCCATTAGTTTGCATAGTCCTTGCCCTTTTATTATAGATGCTGGTTTGAATTCGAGATCATATTCTTGTAAAGCTGTTACCTAGTTGCCTCTTCTTTCTCCTAATTCCTTTTGTATAAAAAGAGACTTTACAGCTGGGTGCGAAACTATTACTTTAGTCCAATTCTTAAGTATGTATGGCCTGAATTGTTTTACTGCTTTGAAGACGACATAAGATTATTTATCCACAGCTGGGTAATTCAATTCGCCCCCCTACAGACCAGTGCTCATAAATGATATGGGGTACTCATCTCCTCCATCTTCCTTTTGAGTAAGCACCGCTGCCAATGAATCATTAGACGCGCAAGTGTACAAAATAAAATCTTTTTCGAAATTTGGACTTTTAAGAGATGGTGCATGGGCAATAGATGTCTTTATTTTACTAAATGCATTCTTTTCCACATTAGTCCTTTTGAATTGTACACTTTGTTTCACTATTTGCTGCAAAGGTTTAACAATTTGAGCAAAATCCGGTACAAACCTTCGCACGAAATTAATCGTCTCCATGAATGATTGCATACTTTTTTTGTTATGGGGCAAAGGGATATGTTTGATGGCCTTAATCCTTTCTAGGTCTATGGATATCCCTTTTTTAGAAATGACGTGACCCAGTAGCTTTCCTTCTATAACCGCAAACACACACTTCTTGGGATTCAGCGAGATAGCATATTTTCGGCAATGCTTGGAAATTTGCTTTATATGGAATGCGTGTTCTTCTCTCTCCTTTGAGAATATCGTGATATCATCGAGATATACCACAACACTACAGCTAATCAGACCATGGAAAGCTATATCCATGGCCCTCTGGAAAGTAGCTCTAGCATTTATCAGTCCAAAGGGCATCCTTTTGTAAGCAAAAGTTCTCCACCTTGTTCTGAATGTAGTTTTTAGTCTGTCTTCTTCAGCTACTAACACTTGATTGTAGCCGGAGAATCCATCTAATAATGAAAATAACTCAAAACCCGAAACCATCTGCAATATCTGTTCCATGGGTGGGATTGGATAGTTGTCTTTATCCGAAGCGCGATTTAGGTTTCTGAAATCCACACATAGTTTGATTTCTCCATATTTCTTCCTTACTGGTACTAGATTCGAAACCCATTCCGAGTGTCTAATTTTGAATATAATTTTAGCATCCAATAATTTCTTCACTTCATTCTGAATTAAAGGCTCCAGTTTTGGATGCATTTTTCTCAAAGGCTGTTGATAAGGCTTGACCTCAGACCTAATAGGGATGACATGCTGTATAATTTTTGTGTCATATGTTTTAAGTTCTTCATATGTCCATGCAAATACATCTTTGTACTGTTTGAACAAACTAATGAACTTATTTCTTTCACCAGGAGAGCAACACTTTCCCAAATTCACATATTTGGGCTCAACTTCAGTTCCTAAATTTATGAGCTTGAATTGTAAAGATGAGCTATGAGTCTTGACATTTGCTAGTATTGTGAATTTGTTGTCTAAATCAAAAATCCGCTCTAAGGTTCTGACCCCTTTAGGAATAAAGTTGTCGAATTTTAACTCAGCTTGATGTTCTTCATTATTAATAATTGCCTCTTTGAAGGTCTCATCATTCGTCAAACATTCCAGAATTTGTTGATCATCATCAAAAACTCGTAAATTGGTGATCATGTCTAGAACCGAAGGCTTGAAAAGTAATTCAATGGAACACATATTATTAGAGGGTATAAGCCTTGCAGCTGAGGTAGCTAACAAGTTAGCTGCTGCATTCTTTAGCCTAGGAATGGATACAATATTAAATGCGTAATTTTTGTTAAGCAAA
Organism: Pseudotsuga menziesii; assembly: GCA_001517045.1. NCBI lineage: Eukaryota > Viridiplantae > Streptophyta > Pinopsida > Pinales > Pinaceae > Pseudotsuga > Pseudotsuga menziesii. The sequence continues at coordinate 160,486 of LPNX010289417.1, forward strand.
TCACATACTTCATTCTGATAAGCTTTTAAATGAGGTGAAATGTAATGTATATGATTTCGAATATGTTTTACAATTATTTCAGAATCCCCATACACTTTCAGATTTTCTACTTTTAATTCAATTGCTTTTCTTAGTCCCTGAACGAATGCTTCATATTCAGCTGTGTTATTGGTATATTCAAACTTTAATCTACATGAAAGAAAATGTTTATTTTTCTTTGGATCAATCAGGACACAGTTGGCTCCTGATCCTTCCAATGTCTTAGATCCATAAAAAAATAGTGTCCAAAAATTATCTACTTCTACTGTACTTGAATAAAAAACTATATCCAAAACTAAGTCTACTATTTTACAATCAATCTCATCAGCCTGTGAAAACCGAAGGAGATCAGGATGGGTGTCTGGTGTACCACTGGATATTTTCGCTTGGTAGTTTCTTGGTTCTAGTTCAATAAAGTAATTCCCCAATACAAAATTCACTGGTTCATTCTTACCTTCCAATTGAGTAACATCGTGCTTCATGTGGGGCTCTCTTAATACTTTAATTTGATTAGGACTTCTCTTATAAGGCAACCACAGATGTGACCAATCTGATGCAAAATATCCATTTAACTTCGTTGACCAATCTTGACTCAAAACAAGTCCATAAGCTTCAGGTATGTTTACTACCACAATAGCGATGAACTGACATACCTTTTCATTTGAAGATAATCGAATTAGAACATCCTACATTTCCCCAATTACCTTCACATTTGTTCTATCTAACTGAATAACCTGTCAGGTAGATGGTTTTGGTTGTCCATTTATTTTTTTTGCAGACTGAAAGTGGCATAACATTGACTGATGCCCCTGAGTCTACTAAAAAATTGTGCACGTTATGGTTGAAAATTTCAAAGGTTAATAGAAATGGTGTGGTTTTGTGTTTAGACTTACCTCCCACACTTGCTTCACCAATTTCTTCTTCTTCAGGTTGATTGTCAGTGGGAAGCTTTTCTTCAGGTATTTCAAGTGCTTCTAACAATTTTTTTTCTCTACTGAGGCACATTACACATTTCAAACAACGAGATATTTGCCTTATCCCTCTTAATATCTTCCACAATACCATACTCCATCTTATGTTCTTCTAGATTCTTTTTTATATTATCACTTTTCTCTACAACTGGCTTAACAGGCATGCTGATTTGCTTCGGATCTTGACTGGTAATGGTAAATTCAGGAATTTTATTGGTTGTAGTGCTCTTCTGAATTTTCTTTACATTCTCCTGAAGTCTCTTAATTTTCGGGAGTATTGACCGATCTTCTTTTATTAAGCCTTGACTTCTTGTTGTCATGTTTGTTTATGATATTTCCTCCTGCTTCAGATAACATTCTTCCTCGGTATCAAACATCGAGACACAATCCCATAAAACTAGAGTATCTTCTTCTTATTCGTTCATGGATTTATTACCCTTTTCTTCCTCATCATCAGCTTCTATTAGTTTGGAGTTCAATAGCTGATTCATTACTAATGTCATTGAATTTATCCATTGAGGGCATTTTTTTTTAAGAATGGGGTTGCTAATGAAAGGTGCAAAAGTTATCCATACCTACCTCCATTAAATTCATTGATGCAGGACTATGTGGATGAGGTTTAGATTGATTATTGTCTTCTCTCCTTTTATAGTAAGGTTTATATGCTTTTTGAGCTTCTTTTTCCTTTTCCAAATCTATTATTCTGTTGTACAGCTTCTACATCATCTTCACCATCTCTTCAAAGTCATGTGACTGCTCCTCCTTAGGCTTATTAAATAATAAGGCTTTCTTACCAAAAGTTTTTTCTCCTGACTGCTCAGGATAATCTTCTATGCTGTCTCTTTCAGCTTCTACTCTCTCAGCTTCTTTATAATTTTCTGATAACATAGGTTTGACTTTCATCTTGGCAAACATGGCCAAATCAGGCCCTAGAGCTGAAGTATAGTATTCAATCAGAACTTTATCAGAAGGCTTATCAGCTGCAGAAAAATTCTTAAGATAAGCAGCAAACCTTTGGGTGAAACTATGCACCTTTTCTTTTCTTTCTTTCTTTAAAGCGCACAACCCTTTCATTAGAGCTGCATGAGTTTTATGGGCTGCATATTTAATTATGAATATCATTTCAAATGTGTCCCAGTCTGGGATTGAGTTTGCAGGTAGAGAAAAATACCATGAGGCTGCTGCTCCTTTCAGGGTATGTGAAAACAATCTGCAGACTACATCTTCATATTCTTCAGCCCTTAGTCCTTCTATAGCCAAGTAGAAGCTTTGCAAATGATCATCTACTAAAATATTTTCACTTGGGTCAAACTTGGGCAACATTTTCTCAAAATCCTGAGGTAAGTCATGCAAAGGAGGTGCTAGGTTTAAAGGTGACCTAGCCTTCCAAGCAGGTGGTGGATTTGGTGGGTTAGGTGGCTAATTTGCATTTACATTATCCATGAATCTAGGTGGAGAATGAGGTGGTGAATGAATATGAGTATGAACATGTGAACAGTAAGATGTATCTGGGCCCACTTGATTCAAATGTTGAACAACTTCTTGTAAGGCTGTTTCTACTAGTTCTTCAAAATCTACAACCAACACTGCGTCTTCCACTATAGGGCAGTCTTTCTTTCGATATTCTCTTCTGGGTAAGACATGAATAATTGGTATTCCTCCAATTTTCTTCACATATGCCCTAGTATTTCTTCTCAGATCATTAACTACTTCATTATCGACATAGTACAGATTCTATTTACCCTTCTCTTCAGGAATTGGATTGGGAAACAAACTGCTTTCATAACTGTTACCGGTGGAATAATTTCGAGGAAATAAGTTTCCTCGGCCAGCCATGCATTGGCGGCCCTCCTTTTAGCGCCAAAAACTCTTGAGGCCCAGAAAATCGTAGGTAACAACAGTTAGGGATTCTCCCTAGTAAACATTCCCAACTAGTCCGTTACTGTTTGGTATGGGGAATCCGTTCAGTTTACGGTCCGGCTACCGTAGGTCAAGTAACAAAATGAAAAGGTTTTACCGGTTACGGCCTGGTCCACCGTATATATTTTAGTTTTTTGAATTTATGTATGATATGCAAGTGCCTATCTAAGAATGCAGATTGATAGAGAATATGAGGAGCGGTCACAATGTGATGCGCAGGTTCTTACCTCTCATCTTAACTCACTTGCATCTAAATCACACACAACAAGAAACTAAAACTAACTATCTAACCTATCCATAGGGAGCAAGATTATCATTTATCAACTGAGTAATGTATTTCTGCTCATGCATTAAGAAAAATCATAGATAGCTGTTACTTATTTCAAAACACATAAACATTAATAGATAGATGAACAACAAGATAGCTCATTGTTTATGAAAATCCTTCATTACTTACAGTGGAAATTTCATAGAATAAACTAAAGAGCATTCATAACAAGAACATAGTTTCAAAGAGTTAGAACGATTTCACAGTTAATGGACAATAACTGAAAATGAAAAAAGTTCACATTCAACAAATTCATAGCATAGCATTTGAACATTCCACCAAGTTTTCTCCAACAGGGAACTTGTAATTATCTATTGCAAAAGGAAATAGTTCTTCTTACAACATGTTTTCACAAATCTATTTGGGAAAAAGTCTTATATTCCCTCTTATTCTCCTATATTTATACAAAACAACAAAACCTTTGGGTTCCCCCCTAACCGTTTAATCTCACAATTTTGTCCTTTTGTGAGTGCTCATGATTCATATAATGCGTTACATTCCAGATTAAGACTTATGAGTACTTCATTAAAAGGGACCATCTCGGTAATTGATGAACCTTTTCCAATCCTGGGCCTTTGCTACTATCGATTTTGCTTTGTCTTTTATATATGTCTTCTTTGAAGCAACAATCATCAACTGGGTCTGAAAAATCCTCTAGGTCTGTCTGCAATTAAAACGAAAACTCATCATTAATCCGAACTGCATTCAAGATCATCTTACTTTCAATAAAACACAAACCATACTATCAATAAAAATAAGCATCAAAAGTGAAGCCCGGTACTGCGTTTTCATCGCGAAAACCCTAACTTGATAAAAAATAGAGAACTTTCGTCGCCCATGAAAAATGGTAAAAGATTACAAAAAGGTGGGAAATCCTTACTGGCAGGAAAAACTAAGCATCGAACTGACAAAATCCTCATCGACGAACGAAACAATTAAACGTCGGATACTTAGTTCACTAAGCCACCACAATGGCGGAAACCATATAGACTAAGGGTTCTGTAGTCAACATAAAGCATTGATGGTCGGCAACTCTAGAGCTAAAGATTGGAGCTCAGAACCACTAAACATCGATAAGATAGTTTACTAGAAAACCGCAATGGTGGAAAGTGGAGAGACAACGGGTTCCACAACCAAAGGTTCAATGTTGCCGCCGCGTCGGCAACGCAAAGGACTAGCCCCCCCCGATCGATAGTCAAAACCATTCTGATAGCGAAAACAAAACATCGCAAAGTAAAAATTTGATCAACAAAACCAAGGCATCGGCGAAAATCGAAACTATCCATCGGTACGTTCTTTATTCGTCCTTCGAAACGGCGGTGATATAGAAAACTAATGCCCCGCTTCACACATCAATAGACTTCTGATAGCGATCAGAAAAATCATTGAAACATGAAAAATCATCAAAACGTTAAGTGCTCGGAAAAATTTAAAGTTGTGCAGCGGTTAAAATAGTTTGTTTCATCTCCGAAACAACGGCGACATAGAGAACTAAAAACCCCGACTCAATCTTCAATAAAACTCCGACAACGATTAAACCAAACCATCGAAAAAAATTAAAAATGCTAAGTTCCACAGTCAAAATCATTGGCAGTTTTTAGATCATTCAACTTCCGAGATGAAGGAAAAACAATTTACCTCAATTCAACCTCAAAATTCAAATTTGTAGCAGAGAAAAACAGACTTCAGGAATCCAAACCATTTCGGGTAAGATAAAATCAAAGGAGGGTCCAAATTTTTTTAAAAAATTGGGAAAACAGTTACAACTGCAACAGGGTCCCATAGTAGACTCACCAATGTGCTAGATTTAGGTGACAACTGGGGTCTTTGACCAAATAATGAAGGAACCAATACCTTGTATGAATCTCAATGGTGCGATGATGTAGCTGAAGTCGAGCATGTGAGACACGACCAACCCGAAAGGCACTAATGACTCATTTCAAGCGATCAAAGGAACTCATCAATGAGGTGGATGAAAACAAGATACATGGACCTCTGGGTCTATTCTCTGGAATAGATGTGTTGACGTCGATAAAGGGAGACCTGCAACTAACAAGGCAATGATGTTTACTTGATAGAAGCGTGAGGGGGATAACCATAGATGTGGAACAATTAGAGGGATGAGACACTTAATGGGGAAAAAGGGCAGGGAAGTACGGGGGACTCAAACTTCCTTTGTTGAGAGTATGACAGCAGGGATGAACTAGCAGCAAATGAAATTGACTCATGGGAAATGGATCATAGTTGTAAAACTGGGGGGATAATTCCAATGGGGAAGACTTGGGGGAGTAACTGGAATAGTGATATCCAAGGGATCCAAGGGACTCATCGCATAGTACTCAGAACAAAGGCGATCCAATGGGGGAAAGATTCCATAATTTGAGATCATATTTAATATGTGGGGGTGCCAAAAGTCACTATTTGGGCCTTCTTCATATTTTAAGGAGCACGAAGAAGGGATAGAAGTATGCTTGATATGATAGTATATTGTGTATTTTTGTCGAGCCCAAGATGATAAATGATCGATGGTGTCTTCATGTTTAGAGAGTCTGAAAACAGGAAGAAGAATCTAGTGTGGTCTCTTTTTCGGATGGTAGTCTTCTCAACCCGAAAAATGATAAAAGTGTACAAATGCGAGCTCTCCCAACCGAAAGGGGAAAAGAGACTTCTTTACCGTAGCTATTCCAACCAGGCTGGAAAAGGTTAAACCTATATTGACTAGATGGTCATTCAAATACTTTTACGATCATGAACAAAACCGAGTTTGCTTGACGATATTTTCTTTATGAAAGGGCTGGAAAAGAGCTTAAATATAACCCATAATGAGATTTTTCGTAAGTTACGGTCCAAATGTTCGACAAAGCATAAAAGGATACAAAGGGAAACGTTCCTAGCTGGAAGGTGCTAGGGTGGTCCTTTTCTTTTAATAGTTTACGTAATCCGAAAAATGATATAAATGAGGCCACATAGATGCACTTTCAAATACTTTAACGAGCATGAAAGGATGCAAGCATGCTCAACAATCTTTTCATTCTTTTAGGAGTCAGAAAAGAGCTTAACGACAACTCTATAATGGTTAGTCAAACGAGGAGGAAGTGTTTGATGTACCAAAAGAGGTTATGTTGTGAACATGGCTGATTATGAATAACAGTGGAACACTGGTGGGACCTCCTTGCGGGATGATGGATGGTAGAAAAAACAAGGCCAAGTTTGTAGTATGGATGGAGCGGATAGCTCATGAACATGCCAATACATACAAGGTTTGATTCGCGTGCTGACCTCAAGAAATGGCTTGAAAATCATTGGGAGGGAGTCAGTCTAGTAGGTCGTTTCTTCACTAGGGAGCTTTTTGCATAGTGGTGCCAACTTCCTATCCTCATAGAGGACTATCCGTACATGAGCATGGACTATTGGGGAGATCCAGAGATGCCTTGACCTCCAGGACAGGTCTGGGGACTTGACGGTATGCTAGCATAGTGGTAGCTAGATCATACCGATGACATACTATGTGCATGTGCAGACGTGGGACTGCACCCTACAACAGGGTACCGACGACGCAGGGGAAGGGTGGAGGGTTTAGTTCCACTCACTCATAGGCAGAGACAATGATGGAGCATGACATTGGAATCACTGTGGCTAGACGTGGAGAGGTTACTAGAGCACCGATGACATATGGCAGTACCTTGACGATGTTTTGATCGCTGCATGCTACAGGGCTCCTCCAGAGTGAATCTCTCTCACGGGGAACATCACGTTTGCTGTTGAGTATGTTAGAACGACGACACAGGGTGACGTGCCGATGGAGGAGGAGAGATCCAAGGAGGAGGAGGACTCAAACAAGGACACAGAGTCAGAGGAGGATGACTTATACTAACATCTTGTGATGCTACCCCAAATGCGTTTGAGCATGGGGATTTTTGTATGATATGTATGATCATACGAGAAATCCTCCGGAGCTTCTCATTTTGTATTGAATATTATGATATGATATATATGCATGTGGATGCATGTAACACCTCGATTTTGACCCCGTTTGCATTAAATATATATGATGTAAATATCGTCATCATGGTGAGGAGCTCAAGGCCAAGGCCCCATCATCGATTTAGCATTTTATGTATCGGCAATTAAAAAACAATGCATATGGTTATCGTGCTAGCCAGGCACAATACAATTTGAGACATCATATAAATATGAAATTTAATTAAAAACCCATAACCAGCTATGTCAATTCAACAAATAATGAGATGGGGGCATGATTTCCTGAGGATAAGGGAGGGGGGTGCGAAACGTTTAACCTTGAGCCATTTTCAGGAAAATCCATGTGTCAAAAGAAAACACCCAAAAACGTATTCCCAATCCCTCATGCAGTCACGTTTTCATCTTCCTCCACGTTGTGGGGAGCGACGAGACGTTTTGATCATCCATATTTTCCTTCCGCAACTCTCCTTTCGGCATGTGGGATGCGGGATGCGGCTTCACGATCTCTATTTCCGCAGCTAATTATTTTCACAACGGTCTTTCTGCATGTGGGATGTAGGATCACAATTTCCCCGCAGATCTCCGTCTGCAACTCTCCTTGCTGCAATGGTCTATTCCACACGTGGGATGCGGGATGTGGGATGCAGGATCGTAATTTCCATATTTCCCGATTCCTCAGACTCAATCTTTCCACATCGTTGATTCTTGTGGGTTCATTCTCAGTCGTTGATCTGTTTCTAGATGCGGAACAGACTGTGAACGTTGATTTCTGTCGCGATATTTCTCTACCGTTCGATCTCCTTTGATATTTTTCTTCGTAGATTGTCGAATGGATCACCGATAGGATCAATTTCTTTGCTATTGAAAAGTAAGAGAATTTAAACAGAGTTGAATAGATTGAACTTTGAGATGGATGCTCCTGCAACAGTTAGAGTGAGCAGTTATGGTCGCGTTTCTCCTTTAAGGTGGGAGGGGACGTGACAGTGTGGTATCAGAGCTACTGGTTACAACACTAGGGCCTAAACGGGCCAAGTTGAACAATTAACAGAGCTGTTGGTAAATGGTTTCAAAATATTTTTAGCTGCATAACAAAGAAAACTGCCACAGGTAGTGGGTAAGTGGTTTCGATTTTGAAATTTTCTAAGAATTTTGTTATTAACACATTTTGTAGAATTATAGTCACTCTCAAAGGGAAGCATTCCAGATAGTGCAGTTTGGTAAATTTGGTTTGGCTGAGCCATGAGAACCGACATGTGCGATGATGCACATAACCCCAATGAATACGAAGAAGATGCTATGGGGGAAAATGTCCGAATTGGAAATGCTGAGACAGTGTCTAATGGGAGGAGGTTTCAAGATACTCCCCCAGATTTTTCCGCGACCATGAGAAGCCTAAGGGTGGTGATGCAAAGTCATAGGGAATATAATGAAATATTGGTTAAGGTAATGGAGGAGAAGAATCAGATGAATGCAGCCATGCTGAAAAGTTTGACAGACATTCAGAGGCAGATTAACTCTGGGGACTAGACAATGAGACCAGAAGGAGGTAAGAGTACTGCTAGAGGAAGAAAGAGGTCTCCTAGTGGGTCATCTAACTCTGAAGGATCCACTGGTGGTTCAAGTTCTTCTTCTCACAAGAATAAGAGAAAGATGCGCTACCAGAATCGTTCACTTGATTAATTTAAGAAGGCAAGGCCTCTTACCTTCAATGATGAGATAAATGATGGTCAAGAAGCTGAAGATTGGATTCTTGGGATGAGGAAATATTTCCATGTCCAAGACTATTCAAGAAATATGAAGGCTGGAGTAGCCATCTTCAATTTGATTGGAATGGCATCCATATGGTGTGAGCACTTCAGGACAAGTGAAGAATATTAATGTAAGGAAGATTGTGTGGAAACAGTTCCAAAAGTATTTCAAGTAGAAGTACCTCTCTGATAGGCACTATGATGATAAGATCAAAGAGTTCCATGAGCTGAGATTGGGACAACAGACCATGAAAGAGTATGCAAATAAGTTCTTGGAACTATTGAGGTATGTCAGGTACATCAAAGATGAGAAGGTGAAAATACAGCGTTTCCTGAGTGGATTGCCTCAGTCTTACAAAGAAAGAATTGAGTTTTATAAACCTAGAACTTTGGAAGAAGCGATAAGGAAAGATAAGTATTGCTATGAGCAAAGAAAATGAAAACCTAATTATCATAAGACATAGAAGGACAAGAAGAATGAGAAGTCCGACCAAAGGAAAAAGGGTTTCAAACCTTTTAAGTTCAGAAATCAGGAGAAGCAACCATCCCAAGTTGAGAAGCAGGCAACTATAGTGGTGGGAGAAGAGCCAAGAGATCCGTAATAGAACAGAGCATCACTCCAATGTTGGAAATGTGGGGGACCCCACGCGCAGGTATTGTCCACTTGAGAATGAGAATGCAAGGCCAACTTACAACATTCAAGAGGAAGAAACAATGAATCAAGTAGCAAGGGCCGTCCCTAGGTTTTATGTAGCACTAGAGGATTGACAGGCAGATCACCAATCAACTGGGGTTGAAGTTGTAGGTAAGACTGTTGAGCAATCTATTTCTATTTTGATTGACCCTGGTTCCACTCACAGTTACATTACTCCTATAGTAGTGTAGATTTGTGCTTTTAAGAAAGTAAAGCATAGCCAATCGTGGTTAGTTCAGCTAGCCATTGGAACTAAGAGAAAGGTTAGTGAAGTGGTGGAGAAATTCCCATTGGTGATGAATGGATTCATCACTTGTGTAGATCTGAATGTTCTACCACTTGGTTCCTATGATGTTCTCATTGGAATGGATTGGTTAGAAGCTCACAGGGTAAAGCTCGACTGCTATAATAAAAATTTTGAATGCATGGATGAAGAAGGGAACCCAATAGTTGTAAGAGGCATTCTAAAGGTGACTTCTATGAAGCATATTTCAGCAATGTAGCCAAAGAAGTGTTGTAGGAAAGGTTATAGAGTGTATGCAGATCATGTTTTGGAAGCAACATAGAATGAAACTATTAGGTTGGAGGACTATCCTATATTGCAAGAATTCAGAGATGTTTTTCCTGATGAGATTCCAGGGCTTCCTCCAAAGAGGGACATTGATTTCACAATTGAAATTGTGCCAAAATAGGCACCAGTGTCCAAGACACCCTACATGATGAGTATACCAGAAATGCTAGAGCTGAAGATGCGGCTGCAAGATTTGTTGGAAAAGAAGTACATTAGGCCAAGTGTGTCTCCTTGGGGATCACCGGTTATGTTTGTGAAGAAGAAAGATGGTACACTAAGATTGTGTATTGATTACAGACAACTGAACAAAGTCACTGTGAAGAACAAATATCCTTTGCCTAGAATTGATGACCTCTTTGAACAAATGAGAGGAGCAAAGGTATTTTCCAAGATCGACTTAAGGTCGGGTTACCATCAGGTGAGAATCAAGGATGAAGACATTCATAAGATAGCCTTCAAAATGAGGTATGGACATTATGAGTTTGTAGTGGTACCATTTGGTCTCACAAATCCACCAACTACATTTATGTGCCTTATGAATAGTATCTTTAGCAGGTATTTGGAAAAGTTTGTTCTTGTCTTTCTTGATGACATTTTTATTTATTCTAAGAATGAGGAAGATCATGAAGAGCATCTAAGATTGACATTACAATTTATCAGGGAGCATCAATTGTATGCAAAGTTGAGAAAGTGTGACTTCTATAAAGATAGAATTCAGTATTTAGGTCACATTATCTCAGAAGAGGGTATATTTGTGGACCCTGACAAGATTGAAGCCATTATGAATTGGCCTACTCCAAGAAATGTGACAGATGTAAGATATTTTATGGGACTTGCAGGATACTACAAGAGATTCATTGAAGGATTCTCCAAGATTGCACATGCCATCACTTCTTTTCAAAGGAAGGGGATAAAGTTTGAATGGACATCGAGGTGTGTAGAAGGCTTCCAACAGTTGAAGAATATTCTCACAAGTGTACAAGTCTTGAAAGTTGCAGACCCAGAGAAAGATTTTGTGGTGTGTACTGATGCATGTGGTCAAGGACTTGGAGGATTTCTTATGTAAGACAACTGCATAATATGTTAAGAGTCAATAAAGTTGAAGGAGCATGAGAGGAAATATGCCACTCATGATACGAAACTTGCATCCATAGTACATGCTCTCAAGATGTGGAGGCATTACTTGATGGGAAGAAGATTTGAGTTAAGGATAGACCATTGTGGTCTAAAGTATTTGTTCGATCAACCTACTCTAAATGCTAGGAAAGCTAGATGGCTGGAGTTTTTATGTGAGTTTGATTTTGAAATCAAACACATAAAATGAAAAGAGAATAAGGTAGCTAATGCACTTAGTAGGAAGGTTTAGGAAATGCATGTGGCATCTCTTAATATTTTCTAGTCAAATTTGAGACAACAAATTGTTAACCATGCTATTGATGATGAATTGTATGTGCAGGTAAAATACAAGTTGCAGCAACAAATCCTTGAAAGAAGTATGAGAGATATAATTAGAAGAAGATGGAGTCCTTACTTATAAGAGCAAAATTTATATTCCGAATGCAATATATTTGAGGAGGGTTGTTATGGATGAGATCCATTAAGCTCCATATTCTGGACACACAGGATATCAGAAGACAATTGCTACACCTAGGAAGTAGTACTTTTGGCCAGGAATGAAAAAGGACATGGTTGAATATATTTCAAGGTGCATGAAATGTCAGCAGGTGAAGGTTGAGCATCAACACCCAGCAGGTTTGTTGCAGCGCTTGCCAGTTCCATAATGGAAACAGAAAGTTATTTCCATGGACTTTATTACAGGATTTCAAATGACTTAGAGACAACATGATTCCATCATGGTTGTGGTGGACAAGTTGACAAAGGCAACACATTTTATACCAGTTAAGTATACGCATAAGACTGATGACATTGAAAAGATCTTCATGAAGGAGATTCTCAAATTGCATGGATTTCCTAAGGCAATAGTCTCTGACAAAGATGTCAAGTTCACTTCCAATTTTTGGAGGGGATTGTTTGCAGATTTGGGTACAAATTTGAATTTTAGCACTGCCTACCATCCTCAGACCAATGGGCAGACATAGAGAGTTAACCATGTGATTGAAGACATGTTTCGGATGTATGTGATGGACAATCCAACCAAGTGGGAAGGTTATTTACACTTGGTATAATTTGCATATAACAATGGATAGCAAGCATCCTTGGGGATGAGTCCATATGAAGCTTTGTATGGCAGGAGGTGTAGGACACCCATGACTTGGGATAATCCAGTGAACAGGGTTGTGCTTGGTCCATAATTGCTCAAAGGGATGGAAAAGGAGGTTGTAAAGATCAGGAAAAATATGAAAGAAACCCAGGACAAACAGAAAAGCTATGCATATAAGCATAGGGTGAACAGAGAGTTCAGTGTTGGAGATCATGTTTACCTTAGAGTGAGGGCAAAGAAGAGTTCCTTGAAGCTTGGAAGTTGTGCCAAGCTGTCACTTAGATACCGTGGGATGTTTGAAGTGCTTGAAAGAATAGGGCCAGTTGCATATAGATTTGCATTGCCTGCTAGCACTAGGGCTCATAATGTTTTTCATGTTTTTTTTCTTAAGAAATATGTACATGATCCTAACCATATGATAAATTGGGATGCGATTCAGGTGGAACCCAAGGGATAATTCCAAATCGAGCCAATTTGCATCCTCGACTAGAAGGTCACAATGCTCTGGAACCGATCCATAAGGCAGGTAAAGGTGCAATGGGAGCACTATGGTCCTGAAGAGGCTACATGGGAGTTCGAGGATGCCATGCGATTGACACATCCATTTTTGTTCAATTTTGCGGAACACCGAGGGTGGTACCGGTGCAACATTTTTGTAAATCACTGAGGATAGTGCTGTTGAAGGGGGAGGGGAATGTAACACCCCAGTTTTGACCTCGTTTGCATTAAATATATATGATGTAAATATTGTTATCATGGTGAGGAGATCAAGGCCAAGGACCCATCATTGATATAACATTTTATGTATCGACAATTAAAAAACGATGCATATGGTTATCGTGCTAGCCAAGAACAATACAATTTGAGACATCATATAAATATGCAATTTAATTAAAAACCCACAACCAGCTATGTCAATGCAACAAATAATGAGATGGGGGCATGATTTCCTAAGGATAAGGGGGGGGAATGTTTAACCTTAATCCATTTTGGGGAAAATCCATGTGTCAAAAGAAAACATCCAAAAAACGTATGCCCATTCCCTCATGCAATCATGTTTTCACCTTCCCTCACGTTGTGGGGAGCAGGGGGACATTTTGATTATCGATCTTCACATTTTCGGTTTTTATTTCCTGAGTGTGCATGCCCAGTCTATCACCTAGCTCTCACTGAAACATTGTGGTCCATTTTGATCATTCTCTATTCCATTCTGTGCATGTGCGCTGTGCGTTCGTCCTGCTTGCAGAACCGTGTTTTGTTCTGGGTTGTTCGCCTGTTGTTACCATCCTTAGTGTTGTTGTGAAATGGTCTCTTTTGTCATAGAGTGAGTGGAATATTGTTTTGTTGTGTTGACATTGTGGTCTGCTGTGTGTTCATATTTTTTCCTTGGTCTGAACTGGTTTGGAGTGGAATTGGATCTGAACTAGCGTGATAAACCTAGTGTAGGAAGGAAACTCACAAATAGATCTAGAGGGGCTGGTTTTCTTCTTTGCACTCCCTAAAAAACATTGGAAGGGAAGGCATGTCCTGAGGGACTATGTAGTAGAGAAGGGGATGCTTCCTTGTGTTGGGTGTGTAGATGTTTTAGGTGCCAAGCCTGATCTAGTGTAGGTGTCCATAGATTGATGGTTGAGCCCACTAGCTTAGCAGTTCAAGTTTTCCATCTCCTTTGCAGCCTGATAAACCCATATGTTAGTTGGATTGGCTGATTAGCTTGATAAACTTAGCACTATATTGGCTTTTTTGTTTGCATCCTGATAAACCCAACTGTGTTGGCTTGGCTGAGTTTGGTTGTATTCTTGGCTATGTGTGAGCCTGCTAGTGTTCCTTCTTCCTTGTGGGAATCATGCCTAGCTTGGGGGTGGCAGTGCTGCTAAGAGATTGATGAGCGCACTGACCTATGGTTGGGTGGAACGTTGCAGTGACGTAGCTAGTTGCAGAACAAACTTCTTTCAAAGATAAGTATCTTTGTGTTAATATTTGCAATTGTAATTTCTTAATGAAATATGATGAACATGCCTAATGTGTTGAATTGATGAATTGCTTTCGTTGTATATTTGTAATTGTATGCATCAGTGTATGTCTCTTTCAATGAATTTTAAATTACATTGTGGTGCTTAGATGGCTAGAATGGTGATGGCTTGAATGATTAAATCTGTCCAAGACTTCTGTTAACAGGTTAAATTTTCCTTCCGCAACTCTTCTTTTCGCAACTTGCGGGATGCAGGATGTAGGATGCGGAAACGACCTTCTGTAAACTCTGTTCCTCGCAGATTTTCCTTTCGCAACTCTCCTTTCCGCATATAGGATGCGGCTTCTCGATCTCTATTTCTGTAGTTGATTATTTCCGCAATGGTCTTTCTGCATGTGGGACATAGGATGCAGGATGCAGGATGCGGAAACGACCTTCTGTAAAATTTGTTCCCCGTAGATTTTCCTTCCGCAACTCTCCTTTCCACATGCGAGATGCGGCTTCTCAATCTCTATTTCCGCAACGGTCTTTTTGCATGTGGGACGCAGGATGCGGGATGTAGGATTACAATTTCCCCGCATATCTCCATTTGCAACTCTCCTTCTCTCAATGGTCTATACTGCACGTGGAATGTGGGATCGTAATTTCCATATTTCCCAATTCCATAGACTCAAGCTTTCTACATCATTGATTCTTGCGGGTTGATTCTCAGTCATTGATCTATTCCAGATGCAAAACAGATTGTGACCATCGATTTCTGTCGTGATCTTTCTCCGCTGTTCGACCTCCTCTGATATTTTTCTTCATAGATCGTCGAACGGATCATTGACATGATCAATTTATTTTCTATTGAGAATTAAGATAATTTAAACATAGTTGAATAGATTGAACTTCGAGCTGGTGCTCCTGCAATAGTCAGAGCGAGCAGTTATGGTCGCGTTTCTCCTCTAAGGCAGGAGGGGATGTGACAATGCATCTTTTATATTTTTTATGGGTTTTATGAGTCTCTTTTTATGATTATGACTATATGATTATGCATGATGAAGTGTATTTCCTATATGCGATGATTGATGTGCCACTCTAGAACGTCATTAGTCATTTGGCCTGCTACACTATTGATACTTCTGAGAACATGCATGAATGAAATGGATTCAAAATGTATAATCAAGTGTCTAGTGCACAGGAACTTTCTAAAGAGACAAGGATACGTACTCGATAATAGTTATTACACTAGGAGAAAAGTATTTGGGATTCTAAGAAGACATCAAAGAAACAAATACCCCAAGTGAAGGGTGACCATCAGAAGACCAGCGACACCATTGTACTCAACCTGGTTATTGGTATCCACACCAACACACATTCCATCGATATGAATCAACTCATGTGACAGGGAATAAATGACCCACGCAGCCGAGGCGATATTAGGAGACCATCTACTTGTGCCGTTAGCGAAACCAACATAGTAAGGTGAGGTAGGATCCATCTAGATAAACCAAGGAAACAAACTATGAGACTTGTGGAAAAAATTATGTAAAATAAGAAAGAAAAACTAAGATACAAGGGTACTCATGGTGAGCGACTTCAGGCATAGAAACTCTTGAGCTAGAGCCCATTGCGGGGATTCTTCATGAGATGGTCGTTAGAGTTAGCAAGGAGATATGACCCCTTCCCGAGACATCGATGGATGACATAAGGGCCATACCACATGGATTCAAACTTCCCTTTTCCAATCTTATCATTGGCTAAATGAGGACTAGGTCCCCCTCGCTAAAGGTGTGAGGGTGGACGTCGGAGTCATAGTGGGACTTCGACTGGGTCTTGGCTACTTTGATCATTTGGAGAGAAGCACGATGGTTTTCATTGGTTTGTTTAATCATAAGTAGGAGTTGTTCTAATGATGAAGTATCAGGTAGAACTTCAACGACAATGCGCAACGACGAAATCTAGAATTCAATGGGAAGAACCGATTCCAGACCATGGACTAAGTGAAATGGGGTAAAACTGGTGGCAGTTTCAAGGATCTCTCCGTCATCATAGAATTGGTGCCAATATAGATCAGGGGGATCTTCCATGGCTAAGGATGAGAAAGGAGTACTGGAGCTAGAGATCGTGTAGATGGTGTTAGTGGTGTCCGAGGAAGAAACCAGAGGGTGGATCTCCTCAAGGAAAATAATGTTAGACTCATGGGAGTGCTTGCAGCGAAGTTCACTAAGGAGTGATCGGTACTAAGGAAAGTTTAGGAAATAATGTGAATAATGACCATATAGGCCACAAAATGCACATGTTTTGTTGGTTCGCAGTAACTTGTTCTTAACTGCAAGTATGGTTGGTACGTTGACAACTAGAGCGTCGTTGGTATCAACTACATTTCACATGTGGTTGCGAAGGATAGGCATACCAGGGCAATTATGTGTTGCATGGCCTTGGACATCACATAAAGCACATGTAGGAGGAGGACATGGTTCTACTGCCACTTTGGGAGTCTTTCCCCCAGTCTTCGTGAAAGGAGGGGGAGCAACAGTAGAGACAAAAACAATCATTTTTGTACCAGGACGTGGGCGTGACATCGTCTCAATAGGTTGAACGGGAGTTAAAACGATATGGGGAGTCGGGGTATGGGTTGGTGGGTCCAGGTACCATACAAGAATACCCAAAGTGAAACTAGGAAGGTTGAGAGTAGCCATGACGGGCTTACGATGTCGAACGGTGGAAAGAGGAAGGGAATCATGTGGACAGGGAATAAACCCGAATAATTCCTCGAGGTTTGCAGTTGAGGTTATGATTGAGTTTGTGAGGAGGTCAAAACACTACTAGATGCGATAGTGTACAAATCTGATATATTAATCGACAAAGGAGGAGGTGGTAAGGACAAAAAGGTGTCCATCATAGGAGTGTTGGAAAATAAGCACAGGACAACAGCATACAGGGAAGGTATGGACATGATGTCGATGGTAGTGTCAATAGTAGGAAGGACGTGTTCCGGTGTGGCCAGTCCCTTTGGATCATAGTACATTAGCTAGTTGATGTTCACGATATTCCTCTCATGAGGGAATGTCAAGAGTCAAAAGACGGTAGAGGAAACGACTCACATTGCATACATATAACTACGTCCTAGGAGGAGGTTGTAATCGAGTTGGGTTTTGACAACCTCAATGTCAATCAATACTATTTTTTCAGCGAACTCAATAGGGACATTTGTGAGGATGCCTTGGGGTTGAGAAGCATGACCATCATAGGTGCGAAGAGTGGTGGAAGAAGGTTGAAGGGTTGGGGATCCAAGTTTTTTCCAAACAAATATTGACATAACACAGGTTGATGCCCCCTCATCAATGATGGATTGATGAATAGCCAAATTTTGAATCATGAACAGAAATTGGAAGGCAATGGATGATGGCATTCGGGGTTCTCCATGATCCAAGTCGAAGGTGATCAACTTAGAGTCAAAGGGATCGATGACACCTAACACGGATACTAACTCTTTAAGTTGTGAAGGAAAATTTTTGAGAACTTCCAAAGTGGACATGGTCGAACTTTGGTAGTCCCATCTATGGGGGGTCTCGAAAAATGAAAAGACATATCAAGAGCGGTTGAGGTAGATGCCATAGATGGGTCAACAATTTTTGTGGTGGAACCATACTGGTTTCATTGAGTCTGTAGGTTGACATTAGACAATAACATCATGAGGTGATTGAAACCAGGATCAATGGGTTGAGCTGCAAAAGTGGTTGCGGGAGTTTGTGGGACCAAGGGCCGGGTTGCAACCATTCCTTGGTGTGGTAGGGGGTTTTGGAGCACCATAGGTGGAGGACCTAGTAGTGATGGGTTTGGCTGAGCTGGAGCAGCCCCATTGGGTTCACGTTTGTTATCAGTTTGGAGTAAATAGTGAACACGGTTTATATGAGGACATTGATGTGTGTAATGAACGTAAGTGTTACAAATGGTGCACAAATGGTTAGTCTGCAACTGTGGGTTCTTCCCTGGTCTAGCGGGACATTGGGGATTTTGTGCAGGGGTGTCAATACTGTTATTGTTCGAAGGGTTGGGTTGTTGGCCACTTCCTTGAGGCTAGTTGTTACCTCGATTCCTACCTTTCTGTCTCCTTCCCTGCCCTTGTTGGATATTAGGGGTGGGTTGGTTAGGAAGGTTTTGTTGTGCGTAGACCTATCCTGGAGGAGCAGGAGGAGTTAGAGTAGGTTGCACAGGTTGTGGGTAATAGGCAGGAGCAGTTGGAGGGGTTGCGAAGTCGACCGTATGGCCATTACATGAGTGCACCGAACAATTTGGTCCGTGAACATGAAGAGCTAGTGTGGGAGGCACATAGGAAGGTGTGGATCTATTCTTAGCTATTATGCGTGAAAAATCAAGGGTGTAACCTAGTTGGGAAATAATGGGGTGTTACCAGAATGGGGTGGAATCGAAGGAGAGGCCGGGTAAAAGTGAGGATGCTAGGTAATAGAACCGATGACTCCATCATCAACATAGGATTCCCCCAACGTATCTCGACGTGAGGAGCCAGCACGGGGAGCACCGGGTATAATGGTATATAAGTAGCCCGATTGTGTGTAGATGAGATCAAACTGTTGTTCCTTTAGGATGGATTCCTACTCGGTTTGTGGGCGCTCAGATGCAACATCCTTGGCTATGGGGGGGAGTAAGGTTTTGAGAAACCCATCTAGGAAGATTATATCATCTAATTGGATCTTACACAAACTACGATGACATCACCATTCATGGATATGATCCATGATATGGGTAGCTATGTTTTGTCTACATGATAATATAATTTCGACACCCCCATCATATCGAACAGGAAATTCGAAATACAGGAGAAACATCGAGGCTAACAAGGAAAATTTTGGGTAGGTGGCATGAGGCAGTCTGATGTACCATTTGGTCGCAACACTTAAAAGTGTGCGTTGGAATAACCACAATCATACATAATCATCCACTATGCTATTAGATGAACACCATAAGTGGAATGACATAATATGGTTTTGGGGGTATTCTCTCGCCTTACCCTCAAACTTAGGGATGTCTGATGGGAGTTTGGTAGTCATAGGAGGCCATAGTGGGTTATGACGAATAGGGTCATTGGTCAACTTTGCCAAATCAGGAAGGTTGAGACTAGCCATAAAAGGTAGACTAGAACTGAGAGTGAATCGAGAAGGGCCAACAATGGTGCCGACGACAACAGGAATGTAGTTCCCATGTGTAACTAGGGGCAGGTAAGATTGATTTATGACAGTAGGAGCAGTCACTGGTATGGTAGGAATAGTTGGAATGGACGTGGAAGGGACATTGCCCCCATATATGAATGGTGGTATGGTAGGAACCACGATGGCTGGAGTGGGGCCATGGGTAGCAGACCAACAGAAGTGTGTGCGATGGAAAAGGGCCCACTAGGACCAGGACCTGTCAATCCGGAGGAAGGGATATTTGTAATGATGGGTGGAACATACAAAATCCCACTACCAACCATCCCCATTGAAAGGGATCAGGATGTGCACCAACCATGGGGCTAGATGGGGCAGTGAACAAGGTAGGTTCAGATTGATAGGAATTTGAATCAGACTCAGAGGCAATATATGGCTCCAAAGGTGGTGAATGATGTCGAATATGGATTTGATGGTGATGGTTCAAGGAACCGAACTGAGGGGTGTGCCCCCTAAGCCTATGCAAGTAACGTGGTGGATCTATGATGATGTGGTGGTGTGCTATAAAATGAATGTAGGCGTGAGGGTGTCAAATGTAGGCTCAAAAGCACAACTACAATCAAGTGTGCAGAAGGAGAGCATACAAGTGGTGGCTCACATGACAAAAAAAGCTCTAAAACAATAATGCAATAATGTGTTACAACATGATAGTCTATAATAAAGTGGCAAGAAAACCAACAAACAACACTACCTAGAAAGAAAATGACTCACTATCCTATGGGGCATGAGTGCAATCAAACTCCTAGCTACAATATGGAAACCCCTCACAAATCATATCCTCTGCAAAGTGCTGAAATCCTAGTCAAATAATATGAAATGGAAGAACAATAGGCTAAGAGAATCCCACTACCAAGAGGGACCTCCGGGTAAAACAACCCTAGATAGAATGACAACTAGGCTACCTTGGTCATGACACATATGGAGTGGTTTACTGGCATTTCAACCCTTTGGCCCTTGACACTCGGTATAGTCTGGCATGCACGAGGAGGACTATGAAGGGTTAGCCTTCAGTGCAAAGTGGAGTGCAGTATTCCACCTTTACTTTTGAAACCCCTTCCTTGTGGCTTACTCTCGCAGAGCGTGGGTCCCTCCTACAAACTGGTCATGACTGTGTCAACAAGTACAACTAGAGGATTTCAGTCCCCTAATGGACAATGACTATGTCTCAATATGTGAGTGACAAAGGTGGTGTTGTTTGGATTCCTATCCCCAATGTCCTAACTTAGCTACTAGATTGTTTTGATCCTCAAATGAGGTTTTAATGTTGGTTGTATTAAGTTAATTCTTTAGGCAGCTAGCTTGGGGTAATGAACCAAGCGTTTTATCGTTAGGGTGTGAGATATGTGCAAATGATGTGTATAAAACCTAGATATCTCATGGTCAAGATGCAAAAAATGCGGATAAATAACAGTAAATGACAGTAAATAATATGCAAAATCACAACTAATTCTTCTAGAACATAAAATAAATGCAAGAAAATGAATGCCTAAGGAAATCACAAGGGTGCAGGAAACACACATGGGGTCTTAACTACAAAGCTTGATTCAAGAGGCTCACATACAAGGAAAGAGGACCAAAAAATGAGCCAAGGGGTTGTAATGGATCAGATCTGGACAGAAACAGGTTAGGAAGGGGTAAAACATAGACATGGGGTCTGGAAGAAGGATCTCAAACATTGAAAAGGACTTAAAAACTACAGGTCACACATGTCGACGACACAGGTGCGATCCTGGTCCCACAGAACTGGGAAATAGTTTCCATTGGGGTAGAAAAATAGTCAAAAGACTTAGGTTGCACAAAACAATGGATTAAACGTGATAGGTTGCACAAAATTGAGTCACAGTTGCGAACAGGGTTGCTCTGAAAGTCGGGACAATCATGATATGGATTTCTGGTCTAGGTCACACTTATCGAGACAAAAGGCACCACTAGGGTCACGCTTATTGGGAAAAAGGGTGCAACTGAGTCGCAAATTTTGGCCGAATAAGTGCAACTCAGATGGAACTAATTTTTTTTTGAAAAAAGATTGCTAGCTTGGGTCAAGGGGCAGGAATTGATGCAAGGCTGGTTCAGATATGTCGCGAGGGGATCAGATCTATGACCAATGAGGGTAAAAACTAGTAGGAAAACCTACAAAAGCAAAGATCCAAAAGGATTGATTGAGTGGAGTCACCAAAAATGTAGTGGGGATTTCTCCCCTACTACGTGAAAAACCACCTACCCTAAATCGTCCAGATCATAGGGTAGATTTCAACAATGGAAGCGGGAAACAAGAACAACAATAATAATATTTTTTAGATTTTTTCAAATATATTCTACTAACTAACAAACATAAAATAATTCATACCTTTTTCTGCAATGTGGGCCACAATAGCCGTTCGAGGAAATGTTCCCACAACTCCACGGTCGAGGTATCCAGTCTCTTCCATGAATGGTTGTCAAATGGGGAGTGGATCCAAATGGGTACGGAGATAGCTCAACGTACACTGTGGGAGATGATATGGTGAGATACGAGAATAATGGCAAAAAAATGTGTTTTTGAAATGGCCAAAAAGTGCAAGAACGTGACCAAAAGTGTTTTTGGGGAGACCTTCACAATGTATTTATAGGATGATCCAAAGTTTTTTGACCCATGGTATTTATCCATGGTTTTTGACCCATTCTCATATTTAGGGTTTTGTGGTCCATTTTGGAGAGAGTGGGGATAAATCATAATAAATGCTCAACTTCCCTTCGTTTATGGCAAAGAAATAATAATGTTTTGGACCATATTTAATGGAAATTTAGTTGTGAAGGTCAAAATGGAGGAAATAATGGTGGGAATATGATGTATGACTATGGTTTAGACCATGGAGAGCTAGGTGAACAATTTTTGGTGTTAACACTAAGTATTTTGTCCTAAGGTTAAAATTGAAGATTAATGGGACAAGGTGGGCCACATGGAAAGATAAAATTCCCAATTTGAGTTGCTGAGGGGAACATTAATATTTTTTTGAATGATTGGATAGCAATAGTTTATACAAGTTATTTTAATTAATGTTAGTCGAAAAAGCAAAATAATAATTATTTGTGAATTGATTGGGTCATGAGGGCGCATAAGAGTTTAGGTGGATCCTATGAGTTGTATTCCACTAAGAAACTAGAAGAAAAGTAGTACAAAGCAATAAATACACTAAAAATATGTAAAGCAACATAAAAGCATGCAAGCACAGAAAAGCATGAAGTGGCAGAAAAGAAACAAAGTTAGTAAAAGCAAGCAAAAACAGGAAAGCAACAATTGCAAGATTTTTCTGAATAAAAGCAATTGGAAAGAATAGAAACAGTTCAAAAATCAAGAAAGTCAAAATCAAAGTTGTAGGGACTAAATTTGGATAGAGAGGGCACACTTGTTGAGAGAGTGGGGCCACATGCTATTACTTGTCATTGATGGTTCTAATTCCAATGAAGAAGGCACATGATGAAGAGAAAAAGCATCCAAGAGTTCATTAAAAGAGGTTGAGTACACCAGTGGATGAGTTTACTTGGCATTTTGATGATCTTATTGGAGAGATATTGCTTCTCTATGCTTGGGTGATGTGCCCCTAGCAAATAATAGGGAGATTTGCCCCTATTAAACCAGAACCGGTTGGAGTGTTTGGTAACAATGCAGTTGGGATCAAGGAAAATGGCACTACTAACATTGCAGTTGGGATCAAGGAAAATGGAACTTAGTCATTTTCACTGATTTTATTGCAGGGTTTCCATGTCATTTGTAGGTCCATTCAAGAACCAGTTGGTGTGTTGAAGTTCCAGTAGTACGAGGACTAGGAGTTGTATGGAGTTTTACAGTGTGCTAGTTTAGTAGGGGATATTGAAGGTGTGATCTCCATGGTTTGCACCCCTCTTGATACTCTGGATATTCCCATGAACAGCCACTGATGTAATATGCTGCAATAATGGTCCATTCCACTTCTTATCAAGTGAGTTGTTGTTCCAGTAGTGTGAAGATTCAATGATTGTAGTTTGTTTTCTACAGTGTTTGTAATTTTCCATGGAGGAGGGTGATTTCATAAGTATTTTCTACCATATTTGTATCCCTGCAATGTAAATATAATCCTTTTCAAATTAATGATTTTTAGGTGCTACTTGTTTTGCAAATTTATCTTTCTCTTAAATGAATACTTACTCATATGCTCGTTTAATGCTAAATCTGACTAGTTTTAAGAATTGTTGTGGTTACATGACCTCCACTTCTCCAAATATTATTCTATAAGTTGCTACAGTTGAGAAGAAACATATTAGAACACATCCCAACCATCATACCTACAATTTGTGACCTTCCAATGTCTTTTGAATTCATTTGAAAATAGACTAGTTGAACAATACTGGTTTTGTAATTTCCTTTCTAGCTTCCAATTTATACACAAATCGAGTCCAATCTTTTATTTCAGTGCTTGCATAGCAAGTTGGGGTTTATATATATACCAACTACTTCCATTTTGCACCAGAAGCCATTGGGTTCCACATAAGTCTTGGTGCAATTACCTTGAATCCTTTAGTTTAACCAAAGGAGTCTACCTAGGCGTGATGCACCCAGATCATGTGCAACTGTTGAAGTTGGGCGTATATATAAGGTTGTTGTAGGATGTACAAAGGATGTAGTTGACCCCAACACCAAGTTTGGGAAGAATAATAAAATTTTAGTTGTGTTTGAAGGAAGTATGAAACAAACTGGTTAGTGTTTTTGAAATTTTTGAGTTAGTGTGCATGAATATCTATTTGGATACATTATAGTGGTATCATAGCACTTTCCTCTACTTTTGTGGAAAGTAAGCTCCCAAGTTCAGAGTTGCAACAATTATATTGGCACATGTTGTAGAAGAAGATGAATATTTTGAATCATATGAAGAATAATATCACTCCATAGATGAAGGACCAACATGCAGTTCTTCCTATAGGGATGAAGGTTACCCTTGTGCACCAATGTATGATGAAGACATAAGGCATGATCCACCCATGTTTAGATTTGTTAGAGGCTGAATGTATTGTGAAAGGAATCCACATGAACCTTTCAAGTACTGCTTTGAGTACCAGGCATTAAAATAAGATATTTGGAAGCACCTATCTCTTCGAGTATATTGTGATCTCGAGATAAAAATATTGTTCTAGGACCCCTATTGCAAAGAAAATAAGGAAATGATTGCATGCATGGTTGAGGAGGTGTGCAAGGAATTGAAGAATAGATGGTTTCCACCAAGATCCAAATCCCATGAGTACCCAATTTGTGCTAGCAAGCATAAGGAGGACAAGGATGAGCATCCCCATCCATCCACAACAAATGAGAGGAACCATGCAACACCTATTTCTTCAGATGGTGAAGCAAAATAAGAGGCCCACATGGAGGAGCACCAGTCACTACAAGGTGACTATAATGGAGAAGATAAGTGTGCAGAAGAAGAACTAGACATTGAGCCTTCCACTAGTTATCCAGATGTTCAATCCACAAGTGAAAGAATGGAGGCAAATGACACTCTGGACATAGATAGGGGAGCATCCAATAAGGGTGTGTAATTCTCTATGTTGGTGACATAGAGATTAATTTGGAGGAGCCTATTGTAGGAGAGAATTCCCATGATCATGAAGATGAAGAACTTGCAACATAAGTGATAGAACAATGATCAAGTTCCCAGTCACCATTTGAGCTTCAATGTGGGGTTGGTCAGACATAAGAAGGTGATGTTTGTCCTTAAGAGCCACATTTCCTTGTAGGGCCATTGAAGGTGAGCGAAAGAAAGGTTAGGGAGGCCCTAAGATTATTGCATGACACTAATGCATTGGTTTCAAATAATTGTTGGAGTGTGGAAGATAAATATTCTATTGAAGACTTAGAGAAGATTCAGAAAGCAGTGATAGACATTAGAGTTATTTTTTTGCAGCTGTTTTCCGACAAAGATCATCTTCTCGAGCATGTGGATATGTATCATAGTGCCTCATTAGAAGCTAAAAAGGAGATTGACAATCTTACTCATGATTTGGAGACCACCCATGATTATTTAAAGAGTACTCAAAGTGCACTTAAAGAATCTGAGATTCAGATTGAGCAACTTCATGAGAAGCCGAAGAGATCACTTTCTACCTCCTACATTTCAGACAATCAATCCCATATGGCTCATTTTATTCATGGATCTATGGAGGATCCTAATGTGATGGTGGGAGATGAGCAACATTCTAATTTGTAGGTTCTTGAGGAGGATCAAGCACTTATTGATCCAACTACTAGAGGAGGATATGCATCCACAATTTTTGATGAATAAGTTTTGCAGAGGGATGAGGTTGGATCACTGTTCATCATCCCACACATCTATGGCATCCATGACACGTGGGGATGAATATTGGGTAAAAGTATTCTTTCTCTTAGTTCCACATGAGGAGCAAGAGGCTCCCACACTTTGTGTTGATGACTTGATGGTCAAGAAATGGGATTTGACAAGCACACTAGTCCCTTTCCAACAACAACATAGGCATCCATTGTCATTATTTGATGCCTTCATCATGCACAATAGTGCATGGGAGTTCCACTTGATCCAGTTGAGTGGAACAAGTGAAAAAGAGTTGATTCATTAGGCTAGATTGAAGCTTGCACAAGGAGATGCTACATTCTTTTATTTTGGACTAGTCAACATGATTGTTTATTCATCCATGGATTGGGTGGATAGATACTTCACCAAGATGAGCACCCTAGAGGGTAAGTATCATGCTTGCATAATTGGGGATACACTTGACATATCATTAATTTTTTGTGAGTAGTTGCATGGGCATCCATGGTTGCTATATGATGGCTACAACATGAATGGCAGGGCATATGAGTCTCAACTGTGTCTATTGGGTGAGATAGGTAGCATTAATGGTGTGAGTCTTAGTGCTAGCATGCACATGGCACATGAAGAGTTCCATAATTGGTTGGAGAGACTCATAGAGATTCAAATTTTCATTGGGAGTAATGAGATTCCAGTGTGGTGGTGGGATCTTGGAATCCTTCCTGGTGATAGTAATGTTTTGGAGGATGCAGTTGAGACATTGGGATCCTGGAATTCCTTGGAATGACAATCCTCCATAGGTGATAGTGAAATTGGGAGACATGCAACAAAGGTAGTGGGATCCAAACATTCCTTGAAATGATGGATTGTCTTGGATGACATTGATGGATGTTGGAGTGCATTACAAGCAATGAGATCCTGACATTTCTTGGTTCAAGCTTAGTTGGAGCAGTATTTTGGTTGTTGTCCTGAGAGAGAGTTAACTTCATTTGCATGAGTTTATCTATGCAGAGCAGTGGTTCAAATTCCGATGTGGTAAACCATTTTATGGATGCACTCATCATTATCATGCTTGGCGGTCTTGGAGTATTCAAAAGAATCTCTTTATTGATACAATGCATGGAAAAGGTGGATGCAGAAGGAACCCTCCATTCCTTAGGATCGATTGGAATCTTGGGATCATTTTGGGACTCACTCATTTCAACTGGGTTAGTGGCATGATAGTTGGATGGAGTTACCTCTTAAGTGGATGATTGTGACTAGAGTGGTGTAGAAACAACATGGAGGACCCTCTCAGAGTTTAGTTGTGGTGTTTAGAGACACAATTGTTGTGTACATCTCCAACAATAGTTTTGGGATGATTGGGCCATTGGTTGAGCAGTTGCAATATAGAGACATCATTCTTGGCGGCCACAATAAGAAGGTTTCCCATGACCATGATTTGCAAAAACCATGTATCGAGTAGTACATGTTTCAATTCCATTGATTTGGTTTATACCCAAACATTTTGGTGAGATCTGTTGATGTATATGTAACTTCGGAATGTATTCTTCTATGTATTTTGTATATTGTAACCCGATGTTTATTCCGGGATGTTTCTATTATGTATTTGAGTCATGTTGTCATGCCCCGATGTTCCGATCGGGAAGATTAATAATGTAAACAAGTCATATCAAGTCATTAGGTAAGTCCCCACAGTTTCGGGGCACTTGAGTTATTATACACTAATTAAGGTGTAGGCTCGAGTAGTAATTATTAGGTCGAGCCTACGTGTGAAATGGTAATTCAAGTGAACGGACTAATATAAATAGAGAGGGTGAGTCTCTCTATTTATCACTTGTGACTTACATCACTTGCTCTCTCAAGTGTGGCGCATCTTTGGAGAAGGAAATACTTTGGCTTGATAGAAGACAGAAGGCTGCTATTGTGTTGGGAGGTCATCTTACTGTTTTGGGTTCACATGTTGTGGTGATACTATCTTAGAGGAAGTTGAGGGGTTTTCTCCATTTATGGTTTCCCCTCCTAAAATCTTTGTGTCTCTTGTCTCTTGTGATGTGCTTATGTGATTGCTGTGCTTGTTATTCTCTCAGTGAAAAGATCTTATCATAATGCTAGCTTAAATGTTGAAAAACTAACATGGTATCAGAGCTAACCTGAGAAGAAGACACTGTGCAGCTACGGAGGCTAGGGCTTCCTTGTTTGTGGATCTTTCTCCACTATTTTTCAGCAAAAGTAAGGTGGACTTACTCTCCTCCATAGGGCACATATTTCTGTCGAAACATAATTCAATTCTGAGGTTTTTCAGTTTTGGACCTGTCACTAGGGTTGGAAATTAGGGATTTTTGCAGAAGAGGAATTTTTCAGTGAGCCCAGGCCTGGATTGTTCTCCTCCCCAAAATCGAAGTTAGGAACAAATTTGAAGGCATTTGGGTGGACAGAACTCCGAGAAATCAAAACCCTTGTTGCTCCTGAACCAGCTCTGTAGGATTTCAGCTCAAGCTTCAGATTTGACATCTTGAACCTGGTAAGATCTAAAATCTTTTGTATTTCCATTTGAGGTTCTTATTTAGAGATGTCTCATCATACCAAGCTTGATGAAAATCTTAAGGGGGCTGATAACTTCCGAGCCTAGAAGTATAGGATCTCCCTGGTCCTGGAAGAAAATGAACTAGACTCCTACATTCATGAGGAGATTCCAGCTCCAGAGGGAGATGAGGAAAAGGCTCTTCATAAGAAGAAGATGGTTATGGCAAAGAGGATCATTGCTGATTCTATTAAGGATCATCTCATCCCACAGGTGTCCTCTCTCAAGACACCTAAAGCTATGTTTGATGCCCTAACCAAATTGTTTGAAGGAAAGAACATCAATCGGAAGATGACCCTGAGGAACCAGTTGAAGAATGTGAAGATTCAGAATGCATAAACTATCCAGTCATACTTCACAAGAGTTTCTCAAATCAAGGAACAATTATAAGCTGTTGATGAAGAAGTGGAAAATGCGGAAATTGTCATGACTACTTTGAATGGCCTCCCTAGGTCATGGGATGCTTTCATTCAAGGAGTTTGTGCTAGAAAGAAGTTGGTCAAATTCAGCAGAATATGGGAAGAATTCTCTCAAGAGGAAGCTCGAATAGCAGCTCGAGAAGAGAAGATGGGAAGTGAAGACCAAGCTCTTACGGTACACTCCAAGACTCACTTCAAGTCATCAAGAAAGAAGAAACATCATTCCAAAGGTAAGCCTTCTTACAAAGATAATCCTAAAAGAGATATGTCTAGGATCATATGCTATACTTGTGATGAAATAGGACACTTTGCAAAAGATTGTCCTAACAAACAGAAAAAGATGAAGAAGAGCAGCAAAAGAAGACATCATGCTCATGCTGCAGAGGATGATGAACCATCCAGAAAGAGATCCAGATATGAAAGTGAAGATTCTTCAAGCGAGGATGAATATGTACTGATTTCAGCTCTCACAGGCAACATTACTCATGGGAGTGATGATTGGTTGATAGACAATGGTGCTTCCAAACATATGACGGGATTCAAGGAATATTTTGTGAGACTATCAGAACATGAATCACCTCACAAGGTGAAACTAGGAGATGACTACCAATATCCAATAAAAGGTAGTGGGGAATCTTCATACAAGCTAGAATCTGGTAAGTCTCTAACAATGAAAGAAGTATTGTTTGTTCCAGGACTCAAAAAGAATCTTCTATCTATTTCAGCATTGGATGCAAAAGGAATGCGGGTGGCATTCATAGATGGTCAAGTCATCATGTGGCCAAAAGGAAAGATTATCGATGATGTGGTAGTAATCGGAGAACAAGAAGGAGGCTTGTACAAATTGAAGGGACATCCAGAACAAGCCTTGATCCATGATTCAGTGGAGCCAAATGAACTTTGGCATAGAATACTTGCACATGTGCATTACAAAGCACTACCTATTGCAAGTAAAGCTGTCGAAGGTCTTCCAGAAATTCAAGCAAAACATGAAGGGATTTTCAAAGGATGTGCGAAAGAAAAGAATACGAAGAAGACATTTCCAAGCAGCGAAAGCAAAGGCAAAAGCATTCTAGAGATCGTCCACTCCGATGTATGCGGTCATATGTCATCAAACTCACTTAGCGGGTATGCATACTATGTTTCTTTTATTGATGATTTTTCTAGAAAGACATGGATTTATTTTATGAAGAACAAAGATGAAGTGTTCAGCAAGTTCAAGGAATTCAAAGCCTTGATCGAGAACTAGACTGAAAAGAAGATAAAGACCATTAGATCAGATAATGGTGGAGAATTCACTTCAAATGAATTCAAAGATCTATGCAAAGAATCAGGGATTAAGAGGGAGTTGTCCACTTCTTATAATCCACAACAGAATGGGGTTGCAGAACGGAAGAACAAAACTATCATGGAAGCTGCAAGAGCTATGCTTCATGATCAAGATCTACCTATGCATCTTTGGGATGAAGCTGCTAGAACAACAGTGTATGTACAGAACCGTACTCCACATAGAGTACTCGAGAACAATACTCCTGAAGAAGTCTTCTCCGGCAAGAAAGCAAAAGTCAGCCATCTCAGAATATTCGGCTGTCCAGTGTACATACATATTCCAAAAGAGAAGAGAACAAAATTAGATCCTTCAGGAAAGAAGGGTATATTTGTGGGATACTCTGAAAGCTCGAAGGCTTACAGAATCTACTTTCTAGGATTCAAGAAGATTGATGTCAGTATGGATGTAACATTTGATGAAGACATAGCTTACAACAAATCCAGAAAGAGACCTACTGAAGAACCTGAAGAAGCAGAAGCACCCAGGATCCATAATACAATCATGAACGAAGAAGCTCAAGAAGAAGATTGAGAGTTCGAGGAACCACAAAGACCTGAAGATCCTCCTCTGGAGAAGAATCCTCATAAGAGGAAACCTACTTGGGTACGTGAACTTATCCAAGGTGTGGAAAGATATGGGGCTCCAGAAGAGAATCTCAGAGAAAGAAAGAGGACCAGATCAAATTCGAGGTATGTAGCTTTACTATGTGATTTCATTGATAAAGAACCTTCCAGTTATGAAGAAGCGACAAAACAGAAAGAATGGAAGGATGCTATGGTCGAAGAATATCAATCGATCATGAAGAATGATGTTTGGGATGTTGTCCCAAGACCAAAAGGGAAGTCAGTTGTTACTTCCAAATGGATCTTCAAGATCAAGCATGCTGCGGACGGTAGCATTGAAAAGTATAAGGCAATATTTGTAGCTCGAGGATTCTCTCAGAAAGAGGGAGTAGACTATGAAGAGACTTTTGCACCTGTATCCAGATACACTTCCATTAGATTAGTACTTGCTCTGGCTGCAGTGACAAAATGGAAGATACACCAGATGGATGTCAAGACTGCTTTCTTGAATGGCGTAGTAGAAGAGGAAGTGTATGTAGAACAACCACTTGGTTTTGAGACACATGACAGAGAGTCTCATGTATGCAGATTGAAGAAATCCTTATATGGTTTGAAACAAGCACCCAGGACCTGGTACGGCAAGATTGATAGCTTTCTATCCAGTTTGGGCTTTACCAAGAGTAAAGCAGATTCCAACCTTTACTACAAGGTTGAAGATGGAAACCCAATGATGCTTCTCCTGTATGTAGATGATCTATTTGTGACAGGTACAGATGGGTTGATTGCTGATACGAAGAGAAAGCTTGCTGCTGAGTTCAAGATGAAGGACTTGGGGATGATGCATTACTTTCTAGGTATGGAGGTGTGGCAGAGTTCAAATGGGATCTTCCTTGGACAAGGGAAGTAGGCAGTAGAAATCTTGAAGAGGTTTGGGATGTTGGACTGCAAGACTATGGCCACACCTATGGCATCAAACCTGAAGCTATTGAGCGATGCTTCTTCAGAGTCGGTTGATGCTACAATGTATCGTTAGATGATTGGGTCATTGATGTACCTGACGAACACGATGCCAGATATTTGCTTTGCTGTGAACACCTTGAGCCAGTACTTGACAGATTTGAGAAGTGTTCACTTGGTTGCTGCAAAGCATATTCTGAGGTACCTGAAGGGTACAATTGATTATGGGCTCAAGTATGATGCGAATCGGAAGATTAACCTGGAGGGTTATGTTGATTCAGATTGGGCAGACAGTGCCATCGACAGGAAGAGTACTTCGGGATGTTGCTTCAGTATGGGATCAGGTGTGATCTCTTGGTTTAGCAGGAAGCAATCCTGTGTGGCATTGAGTACAGCTGAAGCAGAGTATGTCGCAGCTTGTTCAGCTAGTTGTGAGGCAGTATGGCTGCGGAAGCTGCTGTCTGATATATTTGATCTCCAGTTGCTACTTGTATACACTGTGACAACCAGAGTTGTGTGAAGCTGTCTGAGAATCCAGTGTTCCATGACAAGTTGAAGCATATCGAGATCAAATATCACTATATCAGGGATATGGTGCAGAGAGGAGCAGTGAAGCTCCTGTATGTTGCGACGGAGGAACATATAGCTGATGTGTTGACGAAGCCATTGGCTAGGATGAAGTTCGAGTACTTCAGAGAGAGACTTGGTGTTCTCCAGATCGAGGCTTCCTCCCAGAGACAGTGATGAGACCCAGAGCCATTCTGACATGGTGAGAGGATTGGTTCCTTCCATGGTCATATGTAAGGGCTAAGCCATTCTGTCATGGTGAGAGGGTTGCTCCCTTCCATGTCAGATATAAGTGCTGGCCATTCTGTCGAGTAGGACAGATGTAAGGGCAACTGCCATTCTAGGAATGTAGGCACCTGGTCAGTTACCAGGAACACTTAGTCATGGACTGAGAGAGCCATTCTGACGAGTAGGTCAGATGTAAGGGATGAGCCATTCTGGTCATGGCTAAAGGATTAAGTTCCTCCCATGACAGG
The DNA here is from genome assembly GCA_001517045.1 of Pseudotsuga menziesii. NCBI lineage: Eukaryota > Viridiplantae > Streptophyta > Pinopsida > Pinales > Pinaceae > Pseudotsuga > Pseudotsuga menziesii. The sequence continues at coordinate 193,336 of LPNX010289417.1, forward strand.
TGTGAGTGCTGGCCATTCTGATGAGCAGGTCGGATGTAAGGGCAACTACCACTCTCCGGGAGAGTGGAGGCGCCTGGTCCATTACCAGGTAGCTCAGTCAGGGACTGGGGGCCATTCTGACAGAGAGTGTAGAATTCAGTTTCTACCAGGTCAGATGTGAGTGCACAAATCTCTCATCATTGTGGTAGGAGGGGCTCCGGCCTGGGTGAGAGTCATTCATCATTGTGGTAGGAGGGGATCCGGCCTGGGTGAATGTGAAAATCTTTCATCATTGTGGTAGGAGGGGCTCCGGCCTGGGTGAAACTCATTCATCATTGTGGTAGGATGAGTTCCGGCCTGGGTGAATGTGCCATTCTGACGAGTAGGCCAGATATAAGTGCAGAGCCATTTCACAGATGTTAGTGATGTGATGTCCTATCATGCTGGTGAATGTGAGTGCTGGGCCTTTCTGATGTGATTGTAGTTTACTACATGATCAGATGTGAGTGCTGAGCGTGCCTTTCTGACGAGCAGGTCAGATGTAAGTGCTGGGCGAAGACCTACATGAGAGTAGGCCTACAACCAGCATGAAAAAGGGCTGGCTCTGTAGAACTTCCTATGACGAGATAGTACACACTTGATGATGACCAGCGGAGATCCAGATCGAGCTATGATCCAGATCCAGTTATGATGACTCCGAGAGATCCAGATCGAGTGATGATCCAGATCCAGTAGTGATGATCCAGATCGAGTGATGATCCAGATCCAGTCTAGAGAGATGATCCAGATCGAGTGATGATCCAGATCCAGTCCAGTGATGATGATCCAGATCGAGTGATGATCTAGATCCTGTGATGATGTCCTATGATGATCCAAATCGAGATATGATCCAGATCCAGATGACTTGAAGATGAAGATGACTTGAAGACGAAGAAGACTTGATGACAGAGATGACTTGAAGACGAACACGATCCAGTGATGTAGAGAAGAAGACCAATGCTGAAAAATTGTGTCGAAAGAATACCTTCCTAGTTAAGAGGGAGTGTTGATGTATATGTAACTTCGGAATGTATTCTTCTATGTATTTTGTATATTGTAACCCGATGTTTATTCCAGGATGTTTCTATTATGTATTTGAGTCATGTTGTCATGCCCCGATGTTCCGATCGGGAAGATTAATAATGTAAACAAGTCATATCAAGTCATTAGGTAAGTCCCCACAGTTTCGGGGCACTTGAGTTATTATACACTAATTAAGGTGTAGGCTCGAGTAGTAATTATTAGGTCGATCCTACGTGTGAAATGGTAATTCAAGTGAACGGACTAATATAAATAGAGAGGGTGAGTCTCTCTATTTATCACTTGTGACTTACATCACTTGCTCTCTCAAGTGTGGCGCACTTTTGGAGAAGGAAATACTTTGGCTTGACAGAAGACAGAAGGCTGCTATTGTGTTGGGAGGTCATCTTACTGTTTTGGGTTCACATCTTGTGGTGATACTATCTTAGAGGAAGTTGAGGGGTTTTCTCCATTTATGGTTTCCCCTCCTAAAATCTTTGTGTCTCTTGTCTCTTGTGATGTGCTTATGTGATTGCTGTGCTTGTTATTCTCTCAGTGAAAAGATCTTATCATAATGCTAGCTTAAATGTTGAAAAACTAACAAGATCCAGTTGTGGTTCACAGAGGTGGTGATTTGATTCATTGTTAAGGTTAGAGGTAGGAAATCCATGTGCATAATTGGGATAGTGATGTATTGATACTTCCTAACTTAGATTGCTCGAGGACAAGCAATCTTAGGAGGGGAGGAAAATGTTTCCAAATTTTGATATGGACTTAGTAAGGTCTTTGGACTAAGTCACGAGGTCATGAAGAATTATTTATAAGGTGGAAAAGATCGATAATTTTCCTAAGTATTTTGTCCTAATGTTAAAATTAAAGATTAATGGGACAAGGTAGGACACATGTAAAGATAAAATTCCCATTTCGAGTTGCTAAGGGAAAACACACACACACACACACACACACACACACACACAAACACACATATGGCCAATGATATTTTGCACAAGTTATTTTAATTAATGTTTGTCTAAAAATGAAAAATAATAACAATTGGTCAATTGTTGGGTCATGAGGGTGCATAAGAGTTTAAGTGGACCCTATGAATTGTATTCCACAAGGAAACTGGAAGAAAAACAATGCAAAGCAACAAATCTAATAAAAATATGGAAAGCAACATAAAAGCAGGCAAGCATAGAAAAGTAGGGAAGTGGCATAAAAATAGGAAGAAAACAACAAAGTTAGTAAAAGCAAGGAAAAGCAGGAAATCAACAATTACAATATTTGTCTGAATAAAAGAAATTGGAAAGAATAGAAATGGTCTAGAAAGAAAGAAAGGAAAAATCAAAGCCGCAGGGCCTAAATTTGGATAGAGAGGGTGCACTTGTTGAGAAAGTGGGTCCACCTTCCATTACTTGTCATTGGTGGATCGAATTCCAAGGAAGAGGGTGTACGATGAAGAGGAAAAAAAACTAAGGAGTTCATTAAAAGAGGTTGAGAATATTAGTGGACGAGTTTATTTAGTATTTTGATTATCTTGTTGGAGATCTCTTGCTTCTCTATGCTTGGGTGATGTCCCCCTACCAAATAGTAGGGAGATGTCCCCCTCTGTAACCAGAACTAGTTGGAGTGTTTGCTAGAATTGTAGTTGGGATCAAGGAGAAGGACACTTAGTCCCTTTTACTAAGCTTATTACAGGTTTTACATATCATTTGTAGGTCCAATTGAGACCCAATCAATTTGTTGAAGTTCTAGTAGTACAAGTTCTAGGAGCTATATGAAGTTTTGTAGTGTGCTAGTGTAGTAGGGAATACTGATGGCGTGATATTCATGGTTTGTGACCCTATTGATACTCCATGGATTCCCATGCACAACCAATGATGTAATATAATGCAAGAATGGTCTATTCCACTTTCGGTCAAGCGAGTTGTTGTTCCAGCAGTGTGAAGATTCAACAATTGTAGTTTGTTTTATGTAGTGTTTGTAGTTGTCCATGGAGGAGGGTGGTTTCATAAGTGCTTGATATTCATTTACAAATCTGTAATGTAAATGTAATCCTCTATAATTTAATGAGTTTCACCTTCTACTTGTTCTACAAATTTATCTTTTTCTTCATTGAATATTTACTCATATGATTGTTTAATGCTAAATATAACTAGTTTTTAGAATTGTTGTAGTTACTTGACCTCCACTTCTCCAAATATCATTCTGGAAGTTTCCACAGTTAGAAGAAACACATTATAACTCATCTCAACCATTATACTTTCAATTTGTGACCTTCTAGTGTCTTTTGGGTTCATTTGGAAATAGACTAGTTGAGCAGTCTTGGTTTTGTAATTTCCTTTCTAGCTTCCAATTTCTACCCAAATTGAGTCCAATATTTTATTTTAGTGTTTGCATAACATGTTGGAGTTTAGATACATATGAACCACTTGTATTCTGCACCAGAATCCATTGGGTTCCACATAAGTGATGGGGCCATTACCTTGAAGCCTTTGGTTTAACCAAAAGATTCTACCCAGGCATGATGCACCTAAATAATGTGCAACTGTTGAATTTGGGTGTATGTCTAAGGATGTTGTAGGACGTCCAAAGGATATAGTTGAACCTAGCACCAAATTTGGGAAGAATATGAAAGGTTTAGTGATGTTTGAATAAAGTCTAAAACAAACTAGTTAGTGTTTTTGAAATTTTTGAGTTAGTGTGCCTGAATATATATTTGGGTACATACAAATTGGAAAATGTGTTGGATTATGGTTGTGTGGGGCCATTATAAATACGGAAAAACTTAAATAGAAATGGTGTTTGATTGGAAGGAATTTGATAAAGGAGGCCATATATCTTAGCTCATATTTTTTAGAGCTTAGATACAATATTTAAAATGGAAATGAATATGTTAGCAAAGAAGATGGTTAGTGAAGGAATTGATTTTTATAGAACCCTACCTTATTATCCATCTAGTTTTAGATAATTTTTTGTATTTCCAATGTAGGTTATGCCATTTATTGGTGATATTGTACGAGCATTGGTGTGAAGACTGATCACCTTCTTACCCAAGTTGATTGGATTATGCATAATAGGAGTTGGGCACTCATGACATGCATGCGGTGTAATGTGGCATGTGTTGTGCATATGGAAAAATTATTGATTATATGGCATGTGTGGTGCTTATGCCTCAACTAATGATTATGTGTTCTGTGTGGAGCAAGTGACAAGATTTTTATGTGGTGGTTACTCCATATGTGTGTTGTGTGCTGGGTAGTTTGAAAGGTTCAATTTCTCATGTAATTAGTTGTATTGATCCAACTAACACTAATACTTACAGAGTTTTCATGCAAGTTACTTAGTTTCACGAGGGTCCACATTGACATGGACATATGATCAAGGCCAACCAACTATACAAATAAGCATTCCATAAAAAATGCATGTTCGTGCTAAGAGGCTTTGAGTTAAGACTGCTCCTACATGGGTGCATGACTCGTATAATGACCTTCCTACTCATGTCTAAGATTAGTGATAGTAATTTAGTGCTCACCTCTAATGTCTAAGATCAACGCTAATGATTTTAGTGACTACTTCCTTAATCTAGATGTAATTGACCTAGAAATTCACCTTGGAATTATTAAGAAAGAAAAATATGTTGAGTAAATTGATGAATACTAAATGACAAGAACATACTAGTTTAATCAAATACCACTTTTTATAAAATATATAAAAAGTGATATTATGAGTCATTTGGATTTGGAAATGACTTGTTTAGAAAAGAAAATGAACATCTGTAATTGAGAAAATATGCCCTTTAAGTAGAAGAGATATTTTTTGGCATGCAAAAAATTGATTTGAAATGGACAATTGAGACTTATATTGTTTCTTTGGATAAAATAGCAATATTAAACAAATATAATTAGGAACAAAGCTGATTAATATCTGGTTTTTGGTAAAAATGTTTGATAAAAAATAATAATAGTAATAAGACAAAAAGACAAGGAGAAAGAAGAAGAGGAAAAAGGGTTGCAAGAAAAAAAAGAAAGAAGACAAATGACCCTTTTAATAAAGTGTGTCCACTATCTATAATAATCTAAATAGATTGATAATTAGACGGAAGGTGTTATTAAGGGGACGGTCCTTCTCAGGGGCTTTCGTTGTCTGTCAGACGGCCTATGAGGAGCTGCCCTGTTCACCATTTAATTAATTAATTTTGTGTGCAGACACCATTCAAGGCACTGGCGATTACGTTCTCCACAATGACGCCGTTCACCGGATAACGTCGCTCTATGGGTTGAGTCTTCAGGATGCTAGGCCCACGCCCCTTATTTGGGGATGGATTGTGGTCTTGTTTCCATTGCCAATGGATTGTGGTCTCATTGCCATTGCCATGGCTGAGATCTGCTCCTCTTTTCCTGTGAGTGTTATTTTGTGTAGTTCTTTCTTTGTTTTGCAAATTTCATTTGTAAGCATGACTTCAATTCCCATAGAGGCCTATTTATATGCATTTGTAATTTTCCACCCAACGACCATCAGTTTAGTTCAACTTTCACAGCTTCATAGTGTATCAGTTTAGTTCAACTTTCACAGCTTCATAGTGTATGCGTTTGCAATTTACAGTCAGAGGCTTAGAACAACCTGTCACCTGGCTGGGCCTACAACACAACCTTTCCACCAACTACGAAACAATCCAGATCCCGATCTGCAGTCCTTCTATGTGCATCATTTCAAGAATCACTCTCTAAAAAGCTGGATTCATGAAGCCACATTATTGAATTTTCCACGATTGAAAGGCGTTTTAACTCTTCTTACTATTAGCACCCCACAGGACAACAACATAGTACGCCCTGATAAATTCAGCCCAGCCAAATTAGGCATAACACAAGTGATTTGTAGAGGTCTTGTTCCCCGTAGGAAAATTTATATTGTTCTGAATCTCATAGAATTTGATACGACGAGGGTAATTGATAGACTCTGGTAGAAGGGATTCTTGACTCGGCATAAAATCCCGAGCATAATAGGGCGAGTATATGAAGGTGGTGAAAAGTTGACTTAAGGGAGTAGAGTCCATACGAGAATAAATGGTAACTCAGAGGTCACCAGGTCAATTCCCATAGAGTCCTATTATATGCGTTTGTAATTTTATCAGTTCAATTCCCATAGAGTCTTATCATATGCGTTTACAATTTGCATTCAAAGTCCTATTATATTCGTTTGCAATTTTCCAAACGACTTCAATATATTATATTCATTTGCAATTTTCCAAACAGTAATTAGTGCGATTTCCTTTCTAAATTATCCAGACTAGTAACACTTCTGAATTATCCAGATCAACCATTGGTTTTCCACGGCATCAATGGACATTTTTATTCGATTGAACTTCACTTTCTGTTGATGTTTGAATCCAATGTAGGGTTTAACTTGTGGGTATAACTAATTACTTTAAACCCTAACCAAGATCTACTCCTATGCAAGAAATTAAACTTAATGCACAACGGAACTTAGAAATCAAGCTTAATGCACAGCGGAACTTACTTTCCATCTTCAAAGGCCGTAGACAGCTTCCAAGGCTCTGGGTTGATACGCTCCTGGTCTTGACTTGAGTTGTTGGCTCTCGAATCCTTCCAAAAACTTGCAATCCTTTTCTCCGGAGAGTATCCTGTCTTCAAATGGAGCAGACAATTTTTCTGGATGATCGCAAGCCTTGGAGACTCAGCCCTTTTATAGCAGTGCCAAAGAAAAATTCTAATCCTAGGGCAGCTGAAATTTAGCTAATACTTAGGAAACAAGTCTGAAAAGAAATCTGGAATTTCCGATTTTATAAAAATCTTGAAATCGGGAAACTTCAGAAAAAACTGAAATAAATCAGAATAAATTCTGATTTCCTTATTTAGCTCAAATTTATTACTGCTATTATTTTAATCAACTATAATCGGTCCATTAACAATTATAATTGATAAACATTATTCTATATGTATTTGTCTCCAAAACCTTATTTAAATACGTATAATGCCATGACTTAATCAATCACATTGTTTGGCATATTTTAATCATTACATAAATGTAATCTTGCGACAGTATTCGATATCATAATCATAATGCACGTATGTCCAACTTAATTATTGTAATTAGACGTCTCTAAATCCAACAATCTCCCACATGGACAAGTGCAACCTTTTGAT
>LPNX010289417.1:202797-279094 GCA_001517045.1 Pseudotsuga menziesii
AAGGTTGCAATTTCTCCGTTCAGCAACACCATTCATTGCAGGCGAACCTGGCAACGTATACTGAGGCACAATTCCGCATTCCTCTAAGTATTTTGCAAAGGGACCTTGACGTTGTTCTCCTGATCCATCATAACGACCGTAGTATTCACCACCACGATCAGAACGAATGGACTTTATACATTTGTTAAGTTGTAACTCAACTTCCGTTTTGAACTTTATGAACACGTCTAATGCTTCCGCCTTTTCTTTTATTAAGTAAATATGACCATATCTTGAATAATCATCTATGAATGTGATAAAATAACGGTGACCATTTCTTGTAGCTTTTGGAAAAGGACTAGAGATATATGTATGAATCAATTCTAAGACATCATTACATCTTTTTTTGCATCATACTTACGTTTATTAGTTTGTTTTCCCTTTATACAATTCACACAATCACTTAAGTTTGTAAAATCTAAAGGTTGGAGAATATCATTAGACACAAGACGTTCTATCCTTTTCATAGAGATATGTCCTAATCGCTTGTGCCATAATGTTGGAGATTTCTCGCAAGTTAATTTACGTTTTCTATTATCTACATGCAGTGCCTCTGAATGTGAAGTGTCTATATCTAGAAAATAAAGATTATCATAAGAAGACAGGATACCAGAAGCAAGAAGCTTAGAATTTTGACACAAACTGAAATTTCCATTACCAAATGAACATACATAACTATTTTTGTCCAAATAAGATACAGAAATTAGGTTCCTTCTGAAAGATGGAACCACTAAAGCATCAAAACTTAAATAAAATCCTTTCTTACATAATAATCTAAATTTTCCCATGCTTATAAGGCACGTTGCAGTCTTGTCATCTCAATAACATGCTCTCTAACCCCTTCTTTTCCCTTGTATTTTATTGTTGCCAACTTCACAAAGAGTGTACTAACTTCAGTCTTTTTACTCTTTGTGAATTTCTCTTCAAGGGCCTTAAGGTATTTAATAGCGCCGGTCTCTGTATAAGGTATTATGTCCCGAAAAGTCTCATGGATCGTTTGCTTCATCACCATTATGCACATGCGATTTGAATGCTCCCATCTATCAATATCAGCCTTCTCTTGGGGAGTTTCTTCACCCTCTTTACTGGGCTTGGGGCGATCAAATCTCAGTGCAGTGTCCAATTGCATGATCCCTAAGACTAATTTCAGCTTTTCTTCCCACTGTTTGAAATTGTTCCCCATGAGGGGCTTAATTTGACTTAGACTTGACATTATGTTTAGATCTGAAAATTGAAGAACAAAAGGAATTTTTTTTAGATATTATGCATCACGATTTGATCTTTAATCATAATTCTAAAATCCATCTAAAGGCCCAAATTAAATTATGTGCTCCATTGAATCTTTTAGCCAAAACACCACTCAATAATGAAAAACACCTTTGGGCGCAATCATTACCTTATTGTCTTTTCCGCCTTTGGGCCAGATTGACATATCCATTTGCTAACGGCCAGGCCAGTCAAGTGGGGAAGGCAGGTCACTAACGGACCTGGTGCACCAAACCCCAAATGCTTTTCTAGACATTGCCAGCATATGTGTGTTGCAACTTATTTGTTATACATCACCCTTATGCACCAATTTTTTTTTGGGATCTTTTATTTTGACCATTTCTTTTAATTACGGATCACGCTAGGAACAGGTAATAAATAGCCTGCTTCCTGAATAACGATGAAAAGCTATTATAGTATGGCCATTTATTATTTAATCTCTAATGACAAAAACACCAGTGCAATGAAGAAAACTAACAGCAACAAAAAGGTATTCCACTTTATTTTCACCCAATCCTCTATATTTTGTTCACTCACACACCATAATCATAATTGGAAAGCGCCCAGTGAGGATCTCCCAAGCCACCGTAGGGATGTGGGTGCTTAATAAGCAAGCATGAAGTGATGTTTCAGATCTCAACTTCTGTAGCTCAAAATCAAAATGTGACAAAGATGCTTTCTGTGCTAAGATTTCTAACATTTGAAAAAACATGTAGATATTAGTACTAATTTAGATCTCTGGTGATATATGGCACCCAAAAAAAGAACCTTGCAGAAATATTAGAGATCTCCTTATTGGATCTCCTTATGGATGGGAAAAACAAACCGGCATAACCTCACAATGACACATCTGTAGATGTAAATACCCCCAAGCGGTAAGCAGTAAACCCCATAGAGGTATGATAAGCCCCATAAAGACAGACCATTCAATCCGGCACAAGAACATTAAACTCAAAGGAGAAAGTCGGACGCTGGGTTTAATCAAATGCAAACGGCCAGGCGAAACCTCCGAAGACTGTACAGGTCCTACGATCGATTCCCGTGCCCCTCCCAAGAGAGCTGTATCGGAAGAACTAGACCGAGTTGAAACAGTCGCATTTGGAGTAGGCCTTTCATTCGACTCAGCAGGAGCGAGGATGCATAGATGCAAACCCAACGCATCCCTCGCTCTTTTCCACTTACTACCCATCTCTCTCGATCCAACTTTATCCTTCCAAACACAGTATAATTTCAGCCTCCAAATACCCAATTTTGCTTTCTACCAAGGTCTCGAGTTCAAAGCCTGTCGTCCCATCTAACCAACCCAAGACGAGAAAACAACAAAGAATTCTATAATCTATGCTCTTTGATCGTGTGATTCTTCTTCTGTTTCGTCTGAAAGAGCTGAACGCCAGAAACAGCAGAAAGAGAGTCAGAGAAATCAACTAACCACCATCCATGGCTATGGCTATTGCTTACAGTTTATTGGGCCTTTCACAGCTTCAGATCAGAAAAGTGGAATCGCAGGCAGTAAAATGCAGTTTGGAAATAATACGACTGGGATTTAGATCCAATAGATCCACCACAAAACAAAAGGCAAATCGCAAGGTTTTAAGAAACGTAGGCACCCTATCCGAACTCGGATATGAAGAAAAAGAAACGCAGGCAGACTCAGATCTGGAGAAAGCACAGTTTCGCATCTTAAGGAAACACAGGTCGCCTTTACATTTTGGATTCTTCAGATCGGACTTCAACTAGAACACAGAAGTTTTGCAGAGAATTGACAAGAATAACCTTCAAAACCTGATTCGATTTGCAGAGAATCGGCAAAGATAAACTTTGAACCCAAATCGGTTTTAGAAGAGAAAAGACAAGAATAATATTCAAAACCTGAACTCATGCTATCTTTCCATCTTCCAGATATGAAATCGTGGGCATAGGGGGTAGAGGGTTTTATCAAAACCTGAACGGTATCTTTCCATCAGATCGATTTTATTTGAAGTCGTGGGAAATAAAAAAAAAAAAAAGTCTTAACAAAGCATAAACTCATGTTGTCCTACATCCGCCATATCTTAAATCGTGGGCATACGGTTAAAGCCACACCTGGTTTTTTTTATATCAGTCTTTTAAAATACAGATCGATTTCTCTGGCATATAACCCAATTGATACAAATAATTAAAACTCTATAAAAATAAAATTCGGTACTCCCGAAGCCATATCCCTCGTATGATCAGCGATTATAAAAGAATAAAAATAAATTCCCCAGATCTCAAAAAAGCAGGCACCAAACAGAGATTATAACAAAGAATAAAATCAATACTTCATAATCTTTTCACACGCGGCATCTCAAATAAAACACATTTCATACTCAGCGCAAGCAGCCGTGGAGACTTGGATTTCAAACTGCAATTCTTACATAAGGGTGGCTCTGATACCAATTGATAGGGTTTTACTTGTGGGTATAACTAAATACTTTAAACCCTAACCAATATCTACTCTTATGTAAGAAATTAAGCTTAATGCACAGCGGAACTTAGAAATTAAGCTTAATGCACAGCGGAACTTACTTGATACGCTCCTGGTCTTGACTTGAGTTGTTGGCTCTCGAATCCTTCCAAGAACTTGCAATCCTTTTCTCCGGAGAGTATCCTGTCTTCAAATGGAGTAGACAATTTTTCTGGATGATCGCAAGCCTTGGAGACTCAGCCCTTTTATAGCAGTGCCAAAGAAAAATTCTAATCCTAGGGCAGCTGAAATTTAGCTAATACTTAGGAAACAAGTCTGAAAAGAAATCTGGAATTTCCGATTTTATAAAAATCTTGAAATCGGGAAACTTCAGAAAAAACTGAAATAAATCAGAATAAATTCTGATTTCCTTATTTAGCTCAAATTTATTACTGCTATTATTTTAATCAACTATAATCGGTCCATTAACAATTATAATTGATTAACATTATTCTATATGTATTTGTCTCCAAAACCTTATTTAAATACGTATAATGCCATGACTTAATCAATCACATTGTTTGGCATATTTTAATCATTACATAAATGTAATCTTGCGACAGTATTTGATATCATAATCATAATGCACGTATGTCCAACTTAATTATTGTAATTAGACGTCTCTAAATCCAACATCCAACCCTTATGAGGCATTTAGAAACAAGAAGGGAGGATCAACCTTAAATATCCCCCATCATCCTCAAAGCCTATATTCTTCCCCAAGGATTTTCTATGATGACTGGTTCTAAAATAATCCAATTGAAAGCCGCTGTCTGCGTCCGCTTCGGAAACGATACCTTACCTCCTCTACGCCCTAAAGTTCATCAGAGCTCTCACCTGCTCAGTGTGGTGGAAAAAGATGAGTCTAAACAAGCTACGCCTGTCACCTTCGACTGGACTAGCATATCTTACCCCCAGAAATGGGAAGTTAGGTATAATGAATTAAAAGATGCTGAAGCCATGCAAACTGCGTTAGCCAAACAGCCGCTAAAATTTGACATAACAACCAGTTCATTTCGAGTTCCAGATTCCTACCCTACTCTATCTTTTGCACCTCCTCTAATTCGATCTCCTTTTGTTTCTTCCTCAATGTCAAATAAAAGCCAGCAAGGGTCCCCTCTTCCAACTACTTCTTACTCTGGACTCTTTGATTTTGAGCATAGGGGTCAGCACAAGGACTGCCCTGCTTGCCGAAAACTTCTGTAAAAGATACATCACCAAAGAAACAATCCTACCCTTGGGATGTTTAGCCTGCCAAGACAGAATGAATCCTTTGAAACAATAGTTCAAGGGAAAATATCTTACTTCCCAGGCAGAGTCATGCCAGAACAACCTTTTAGGCAGTATACAGTAGATGGTTCTGCTAAGAAAGAGTTTCTCCTTGCCAGATCATCCGGACCAGATGAATCTGTGCCTGACAAAGTCAAGTTGATTAACTGGGGAAACCTGCAAGGAAATTTAAATGCCCAGAATATAGAAGACATGGCCAAAGATCTTCTAGAAATCAAGAACTCTATTCTAGAAGAAAAGGAGAAAATCACAGTGGTAGATACCAAGTTAGGTTTGATCAATCACCTTCTGACTGATGCAGAAGAAATAAAGTTAGCAGTCGATCAAGCTGCTAAGAAGACAGATTTGCGTTTGGCAAAACTAGAAGAGCTGATTAGCCAAACACAGAAAATAAAACAGAAAACACCAGGATTAAGTCCTACTGCCTTAGCTCTTGCTACTCAGGGTAATACAATAAAGGAAAAGAAAATTGAACGAAGTTGGTCTTTTGGAATGTTCAATATTTCTTCAGAAGCTGATAACCCTGAGTATGATTTTGGTTGCACAGAAGCCAAAACCCAAGAAGTCAAAGAATGGATTGGCCACTTCAGATCATTCAAGCCAGCCCTAGATCCTAAGTATTTGCAGATGATGAGTACTCATGGAGAAGAAGGTACTTCTTATCAGCAAGTAAAACAAGAATTTGATACATCTATGGCTGATGCATCACAAGCCCCAAAAATCAAAACTTCTTTTGGGATCAATTCTATGCATAATCTTATTTCATCAATGCCTGAACAACATGTTCTGAACATACAATGTCAGAGCCGAAATGAGATTAAAGATGCCATCACGATGCTATTTCATTGGGTTCTCTATAAATGAATGCAAGATCCGACATTAACCGGACTTGCATTAGCCGTACAGATTGTAGCTGGACTGTCAGGGTTAGCTAATGATTGGTGGAGATGGTTACCACCAGAAGCAAGAAATGAAATGATGCATGCTCTAGATGCAGATCAACAAATTCTTCTTGCTTTAGGAAAAGAATTTCATGGAACAGATGATGTTGAAGATGCTGATCATCTAGCCTCCTTATACATGTCTGCTCGCCTTTGTGATTTATCACAGCCTGAAGCATATTTTTTCTATATGCAAAGATTGTTAATTCAATCTGGAAAATCAAGTGACCCTGCTTACTTAAAGCACTATCTTCGCAGTTTTCTAGGTCATGTCCCTGACGCAGTCGAAAAATATATGAAGGATAAGAATATCAACTATAAAGGATTGTCTCTAGCTCAGTTGCACCATCACATTATTGAGACATGGCAAGAACATTGTCTTGCTAAAAGAGTTGATAAAGATTTTAAAAGACATCAATCAATGTTTTCTCCTTCGTTTTGCAAGAATATTGCTTGACTTCCTGAATGGGGATGTGGTTCGCATGACCGTGGTCATTTGAAAGATTCCTGCCACTGTCAGAAGAAGAAGAAAAAGAAGGGATTCTATTCCAGCGATCCCAGATATCATTATCCAGACAAACCACTTCAGTTTAGAAAGAAGAAATCCTTCCAGCGGTCTGTCTCTAAGAACCATCCGCCTTAAAAGTTTATCAAACGACGTAAGCAAATATCTTCCACAGAATCCTGTTTTCTCTGTGGCAGTAAAGACCATTGGGCTAATAAATGCCCAAAGAATAAGTCCAAACCAAAGCTAGCCACTTTCTGTGATCAAATTGATCCACAATGGTGGAATCTCCCAGGAAATTCTGAAGCAGCCTCTTCAGACGAATGTCTCTTCCTACCTTCTAAATCTGACTCCGATTCCTCTGACTCTAACCCAGAAGTTGCTTTGGGTAAATTTGATCCCTCTTCCTTTGATGAATACGAGGTCCCAAATTTAGGGGGGTTTGAGCTCCCAGATTATACATTCTCCCTAAGTATGCTGAGTTTTTCCAAAACTCTAGAGTTCGAGAAAAGGATTGCAGAAATAGATATGAAATTAGTAGATACCTAGCCTTTTCAGTATCAGATCAGAGGAGCTCTCCGAGAAGAAAGCAAAACTCTGCTCAGAAGACTTGGACAAGATAAGGGTAAACAGAAAATCCTAGCCCTTCCATCTAGTACTCCTCCGCCCACAATGTACAATCCTATAGAACTCTATAGAGAATATCCAGATGGGCATGAAGATCGTCAAGATTTTAGAACTAGTAGAGAACAGCTTTTGAGATTGCAGATTAAAGAAAAGCAGAAGCTCATCAAACAGCTTTGTGACGAGGTAGATAGCTTGAGGTGTGTTGTCAAGGTCATCCAAGCAGAAAAGGATCAGTCCTCAGATGACGAACTCAGCAAGCACTATGAGAGTGCTATGGATCTTCGCAATCCTCCTAGATCAGACAGGAGTGAGCAGAAAGAGCAGAAAGAAAATAGTCCTCCACCAGAAGACCCAAGGTTAGCAATGATGAGTGGTCCCAAGGTATTCTTATCAGTCTAGTTTAATCCTGAAGAATATAAGTCTTATTCTTTAGACTACATGATAGATTCAGGATGCTAAGTCAGTTTGGCTAAAACACTGGCACTTCCTTCATTCTATTGGGAACCCACTAAAGATGCAGGCTCTGCTATTAATAATACTCTAGTTAGATTAACAGCCAAAGCAGAGTTATTCCCTGTACAGTTTGGTAATACCAAAGATTCATTGACTTTGTATAGACTTGATGATATTACTGAAGATTGTATATTAGGATCAGACTGGTTAGATAAAGTCAGTCCCTATACTGTTGATACTAAGTCCATGAAGTTCTCCTATATATTGAATGGTCATAAGATAGTGTTACCTATCACCAAACATGGGAAGTTCAGGTGTCATGTAATTCTAGAGCAGGCCCCAGTAGTTTCACATCCTGCATAGCTGTTGAAGATGGATCGAAGTAAAAAGTTCTCAGATATCCACGGAGCCAAAATGTTAGCAGAAATTACTGAAAAGATCAGAAGAGATTGCTGCTCTGAGCATCCAAATGCATTTTGGAAAAGAGAGAAGTACTTTGTCTCTCTCCCGCTTGATCCTCAGCAGAAGGTAAAGCCGATGAAAGCCTCGGCTAGAATAATGTCTCCTACTGAAAGAGATTTTTGTGAGCAGGAGATAAAAGAGTTGCTCTAGCAAGGGCTAATTGAGCCTTCCAAAACCCCTTGGGCTTGCCATGCATTTGTGGTTAACAAGAAATTAGAGATCAAGAGAGGTAAACCTCGCTTGGTAGTAAATTACAAACCACTAAATGCAGTTCTGCAAAAGGTAAGATATCCATTGCCAGATAAAGCTAGCTTGCTACAAAGAATATCAGGTTGTGTTATATTTAGCAAGTTTGATTTAAAATCTGGATTTTATCAGATAGGGATAGAATCCAAAGAAAGATATAAGATTGCTTTCATAGTCCCTCATGGTCAATACCAATGGAAGGTATTACCTTTGGGTATTAACAATGCTCCATCTGAATTTCAAAAACGAATGGAAGATATCTTTAGAGATAAACGATGGGCATTAATATTCATAGATGACATACTTATATGTTCAAAGAACCTTCAGGATCACCTGAAGCATTTACAGTCATTCTATGAGCTCTGTTTTAAGCATGGGTTAGTTTTGTCAGAAAAGAAAATGGAGATTGGCAAAACTGAGATAGAATTTCTTGGTTTGAAGATCCAGAAAGGAGAAGTACTTCTGCAACCACATGTCTTGCAGGTGTTTGAAAAATTTCCAGACCAGATCACTGAGAAGACCCAGCTTCAAAGGTTTCTAGGAAGCCTTAATTATATCAGGCCTTTCTATAAAGGTCAAGCTACTGACATCCATGTTTTGCAGCAAAGGTTAAAGAATAATCCAAAGCCATGGACGCCAGAAATGACTACAACTGTCCAACAGATCAAAAAGAAAGTGTTGGCGTTTCCTTCTCTCTCCCTTCCAACGGGAAATGGTCAGCTGATAGTAGAAACCGATGCATCATCCTCTACCTGGGGAGGAGTGTTGATTGAAGTACAGAATGGCAAAGAAGCAGTATGTGGCTACGGATCAGGTTCCTTCAAAGCAGCAGAGCTGAACTACCCTTCAAGCCACAAGGAAATATTGGCAGTCAAAAAGACTGTTGCTCATTTTATTTTGTTTCTTAAGCCAGTTAATTTTATTATCAGAACAGACCTGAAAATTATGCCGGGTATATTCAAGAATGAAAATCTGATGGCAGAAAATAATAGCCACATTCTTAAATGGTTTATATGGCTTAGCAATTTTGATTATGAAATTGTTTATAAACCTGGTCATCTTAACTGTCTGGCTGATATGTTAACCAGGGAAAAAGACAGTTCTCTTGAATTAAAGATGTTCACTGTTGGGGAAGCAAGCTCCAGCAAAGGAAAATCTCCAGTCCCCATTGAGGAGCTTATAGCAAAAGAAGGATTGTTCATTCTCCCATGGGACAATTCTTTTCCCAGGAATGTCCGCATTCAGACCTTGGAATATGCTTCCACCGATGAAGCTAAAAGGTTTCTGCAACTGACAATGATCAAGAATATTCAAGCTTCACCAATGAAGTTGGAGATCTTGGAACGTTGGGAAAAGGATGCTTTTCTCAGTTTTTCAGATGCCACTGACAAATTGCGAACCTGCAGAGAAGTCATGGTAGATTATGATGATCATGCAGAACTTTATATTGATCTTGGCCAAGGTAATTTAACCTAGACATCCTATAACCTGATCTTACAATGTTGCAGAGAGAACAAAGAAATTATCATATGTGCAGATCCTTCTAGTTTGCGTCACAATACAACTTGGTCAGGTTGGACAGACATTTTTTTAGATCAGTTCTGTCCTCGAATAGATTGGGAGAACAGAAGGGCAAATTTCATTCTGCACCTGAAGGCAGATATGGAGATAGGAGATCGAGAGAACCAATGGTTCAAAATTAAGCTCCATTTTGAAGGAGGATCTTATAAACCTCTAGAACACAGAGTTTATGTCCAACAGAAAGTAATCAGGCGAAAGCTTGAAGGGAATTTAATTGAATCAACAGTCACCATCAGAGATATCCCACTTGACTACAGAGTCAAATCAAATTTCTGGGGAGAGTTTATCTATGAACCTAACCTCTTGTTCAAAGGGTCTGATGTGGAACGATGTTTCAGCCCGTTTTTATATACTCCACCCTCACCAAATGGATCTCCATTCAGCGATGCTCAAGGATATGCTACTTCCGATGATGACAAGATCTGGGAATATCTTCAAGGCCGAGACCCATATGATTGATTGAAAGCTATGGTGGGCCGCTTATGAAGGCTGAGTAGGCCATCTTTGTCCTACAGTGTTTCCGCCGTGGGCCGGATTAAAGTTCCATAGTGTAATTTCGTAGATAGGACTGTCGTGGGCCAGTTGCTCCACTTTGTATCGAGTCTGTCATAAGTTTTGACACCGGGTCCCCATATGTTGCTGACTATTTAAGGGATGAGATAATGACTGTGGCTGTCCCCACATGTCATCCCGGTAGATGCCTTATTGACCTATTAGTGTAGGTTTTGGGTAACCGGTTTACCGGATGACTTGTTACTGTCGGTTTTTGTTCACCGGGTAACCGACTCAGATTTGTACAAATAAAGGCCTCGAGCCTCATTCTGAGGAGAGGAAGTATAGGAGTCGCATCGAGCAAGTAGTCCGCTCTGCAAGTCTAGGAGTCGCATTAAGCAAGTAGTTTGCTCTGCATGTCTATAGCATCTGTATGAGGATTATGCTCTGCTCCTTGGCCTCTGTGCTATAAGAGAGTATCAGAAACTCAGTATTAGTCGAGTCTGTAAATGAGTCTGTAATAACAAGAAGTATGCTTTGTGTCTTGGCTCTCATGCTATAAGAACACATCAGAAACTTGGTATGTTTTATAAGTGTCTGTAATGCAAGTATGCTCTGCGACTTGGCCTGAGAGCTAAAAGATCGCACCAGAAAGTTGTCATGTATCTGTCTGCTATAATAACAATCATTTTGTTTGTGTATATCATCCTGATTGCTGAGTAAATTGATTACGAGAGAATTGAGAGATATCATATCTGTGTCTGCAAATTGAAGAGGATTCTCTGTATAAAAGAAGGAAATTACTCTGTATGATCCTGGGAGAAAATACAAATGAACCTCGGGCTAAGGCACTTAGTACTATCTATTACATACATAATTGAAATGACCGTCCTTGAAAAGCGGTGTTGTCCCATAGTTTTGATTTGCGGGAGATTGGATCAAAGACTCCCCCAATCATGAAGCAAGAAGGATGTTCAATCTCTCCTTTTAAGTACTGTATTAAGTCTCTTCTTCCCCTATAACTTGAGAATAAAAAAAGAAAAGTTAGGCTTGAGACTTATGTATTCCTTTCTCGAATTGAAACTTACTTCAATAGTTACGCATCCTACATACGATTTCAATTCCCATAGACTGATTTTCTATGCAATTTTTCTCGCGAAAGGTCATGAGTTCAATTCCAATAGAGTCATATTATATGTGTTTACAATTTTCCAGCCAATGGTCGTGACTTCAATCAGTGGTCAAATAGCACACCCTCGTGGAGACCTACATTGACATAGATAACCAAATTAACAATAAAAGAAGTCTACAGCCCGAGGTATATCTCGTTAGCCGTTACTATAAAACTCTATCGACAAATAAATTATAAATGAAAAAAATATCACATATTTTTATTGCGTTACTACCGTCTGGATCCTGCTGAAGGGCTCCGACACGATGGTCTGCATGGGGAATCTGCAAGCATGTACCTCCCAAAACGCAAAGAGCGATCCTAATTCCCACAACAGGATACCGTTTGGGTCCGTTTAACATCTATGCTTGTAGAAGATTGTTGTAATGATGATTTCTGTTCAACCCCAAAGTCAATAGGCGAAGAGCTCTCAACAACATCTCTGAGCTAACTTTCATAGTTTGTCATACATATCTGTATCGTTGCAAGCGTTTACTTCCATAGTTTCCATGGGACACTTAGAGGTCATGCATATAATCTGAAACACAATTGTGTAGGTCCACACATTTAAAAAGGATGATTTTGGTCAGGGTTCTCTCAGCAATCTAGTAGCCCAATGGAACCTTACATGGGTCGAGTTGAGCCCAACTATGTTGCGTACATAACCATGTGTCATGTAGTTGTAAAGTGTGTATACATAGTAGCCAATGAGTTTAAATGCTAGCCATGTGAATTCAACAACAATAATTCAACATAGCCCTTGTTACCAACTATGGTGTAACTTAGTCACATTTTCTCCCGAGACTGTACCCCAAGGTTGTGGGAGTTGTTCGACTGCACAAACATCTGCAAAATATTTAGCAATACAACAATAACAATCACGAGGTGCATAATGTGTACACCACATTGCCTATGTGTGAAGACAATACGTTGTCCTTTAACATTACAAAAGAACATGTACAAATGGTACAAATAGAGTTGAGAAATTGTGATTGAAGAAAATTAATCACACTTTAATATTAAAATTATAGAATTGGTTTAAATATATGAAGTTAGTATATATTTATTTTAAATAATTACAAGTCTTTTAGATTTTTTTCTATAATTATAATTTATGTTAATAGAATATTATATAAGTAATGTGAAGGGGCGGGATTTTTTTAATCTTGAAAACAAGTGGGTGATTTGAAGGTTAGTTGGGATTTAAAAAATCAACAGGTCAGGTCGCCACCATGGTTTTAAAAAAAGTTTTATATGGCAATGAGCTCTACTAATGGAGCTAAGCGAAGTTGCAAAACTTGAAAAATAAAGAAAAAAACTTATGCGAATATGAAGGTTGAAAAAAGGTTTATGGGGGTCTAATGAGCGGTCATATTTATATTAGTTATTCTGCAAAGAAATGTAATAATAATAAAATGACTTTGTGTTCGTTGGATTGTAATTTTCAGTTCATATATCAAAGTTTATGACTAAGAGGGCCTCCACATTCCATCGTGATGGTTTTGGGATCCACGAGGAGCGAAGGGCACCATGCCTTTGTCATTACGAGTAGTGAAGAGAAAAGGCATAAAGAAATTCAATGGAATTGTTACATCGATCAAAACTTCTGCCCCTTGAGCTACAATATGTGTGCAGAAGGGGGTTGGATTTTGCATCCATTACGTCATGAAAATTGGACAACAAGCTACTAATGGACATCCTCACTATATACTATCGATATTCAATACGAAGATTGACTTGGGATATTAAAAACTTGAAACAAAATATTTTCTTCACCTGTGAACCTTATTTGGCCATTTAATGATCTTCAATAGATGAGATTATAAGAGGACCCACAAAAATGGTCGGCACTGTCAAGTTTGATGTCTCACATAGTTCAAGTTTCAATTTCAAAGGTAGAGTCTCTCCACTTCATGGCCAGGTATAGTTCAAGATTCCATTGGCATTCAAAGGATCGAGACAAAAACATTGATTTATTCACCGAATGTTTTCAAATTTAAAAACTTTATGTACACACACCTTTTGGAAGAAACTTATTTTCACTTATATGGCCATTTAGAAGTTTGATGTAACTTATTTTCATTTATTTTCCTAGACTTGGTTTGATCACATAAACTTATATTATCTACACACAACTTTCTCTCATTTTTAAAACATATCGAAATTCTTTTCGATGTTTCATTTCCCCAGCTTTAGAAGTATGCTAATACAAACTGTAAAACAACCGAATTTACTACATTAAAATTATTAAATATGATATAAGATACACTTTCCAAAGAAAAGACTAAAACATATGAAATATAGATATATTTACGTTATAGGCGTTGAAACAACGGGGACTGTTTGCATCTACTGTAGCTAATATTCCCCTCATTGTTCGAAACTTTGAAACAAAATTTGGTCAACAACTTGGAATGATTCCAAGAGTCTCAAATTGTTGAATAATATTAATGGATCAACAAGCAAGAAGAGGATCTCCACAGAGTCTATTGTTATCGAAGTACGAAGATATTAGAATTTTTTTGAAGCATCCCCCAACTGGAATCCTTTCGGACAAGGAACTATAAGACACGTTCCGTTGCACCAAAGAAATGAGTATCAAAAACTCATCCAGTGTTTCTCCTCTCAGGCGATTTTCATTTAGCTCCAGAGTATTCAATTGATACCCCAGAATAAGAACTTGTCACGCTAATTTCCTGACTTGTACTTTACAGTATGGTTAAAACTTCTGGAACCCAGACATGGATTTCAGGTAGATATCTATTTTGGGAGAAACGATGGCTGCGGAAATTAACTTGAGTTACCGTTCAACATAACCTTTTGTTTTCCCTTTTCACTTTTTTCAAAACTTGTGATTTGATTTTCTTGCGGCGGAATTTATTGCGCGAAGAAATTACTGCGCAATGGTATTACTGCACAAGAGTTACTGCACGAGAGTTACTACGATAAAGTAACTGCGCGAAATTGTCACCTTGACTTACTTTAACTTAGGCTTTGACTGAATTTAACAACGATATGAATTGGTTGCAAGCAACTCATATGCGAACAAGATTTCACTTTCGCGAAATAACTTTATATTTCCTAGTATGACTTAGGAATATGATTTTTTTTTTTTTACTGCGATAACCTACAATTAACTGCGACACAACTATATTGTGAATTACTCACAATATCATATAAGAAAATAATGATCAAGATTTGTGTCTGCGCAAAACTAGGAACTTGCGCGTAAAACTAGGAACTTTAACAGAGTGAAATAATTATGGATTCTGTGTCTTTCACTCACAGTAAATGTAAACAACATTTACTTAGGTAAACATGGAGAACATTTACTCAGGTAAACATGGAGAAGATGTGCAGCTAAACAGAAAATTCATTCAAACATAAAATTAGGGATTTATATTTCATATGACGACATAACAAAACTTACAGCCGTAAATACAAACTTGGTAAATACATGGAAGCTTGAGCTTCAAACTCTTCAGTGAGTTTTATTTCTTCTTCTTCGCACTCCTCTTCTCCACTTTGTGTTCTCTATTCACTGTGTTCTACATTTAGATTTTACAAATTCATTCTTCATACAGAAGATTTTTGCCGACTAGTCGTCTTAGCATTAAAAGACTGCAATTACTTCTACCTAGAAACTTAGCTTCAACAACTAAATTCTATTGACTTATATGCGAGAAATCTGAACTCTTGATCTTGTCAGACTCTCTGGCACTTTCTAGCCTGCTACAGACTCTGACAGAGTTGGCTGTTTGGATTATGGATCAATGAGTAATTAGTATTCCCAACACTCCCCCTTAATTATGAGCATATCATAATTTAAAACAAAATATTACAAAATGTTTTCAAAGCAGAAAACATGCTCTGTTCATGACAAAGTTCACTGTACTGAACTTGTCATTCCCAAATAACTTCGGAGATACTGAAATGTATCCCTTTCCAGTGATTTTGTAAAGATGTCTACAAGTTGATCTTCAGACCTGCAAAATTCTAAACAAATTTCTTTATTATTCACCAGCTCTCTTATGAAATGATACCTTGTGTCAATGTGTTTGGTTTTCTTGTGAAACACATGATTCTTTGACAAGGAAATGGATGAATTGTTGTCAGAGAAAATAGTTGTTGGTTCTTGCTGGTTTTGTGATAGATCTTTTAACATTCTTCTCATCCAAACAGCTTGGCATGCAATTCCTGTAGCTACAACCTACTCTGCTTCTGCTGAAGATAGAGTTACTATGGGTTGTTTCTTTGAATCCCACGCAACAACACCTGTACCAAAATGAAATGTGTACCTAGATGTGCTTTTCTTGTCATATGTGTTTCCCCCATTGTCACTGTCAGTATATCCTATGAGTTTAAAATTTTCTGAAGTTGAATACATTATGCCAAGGTCTTTTGTACCACTTACATATCTCATAATTCTTTTACCTGCTTGCCAATGTGAGTCTTTTGGTGATTCCATGAATCTTGAGATCAGACTTACTCCATACATGATGTTTGGTCTTGTCGATGTTAAATACATAAGGCTTCCAACAATCCTTTTAAACAACGTAGGATCTACAGTTGATCCATGATCTACAGTTGATCCATCATCATCTTTGCTCAGTTTTAAACCTGTTATTATTGGTGTTGAGACTGCCTTGCAATTTGACATATTAAATATTTTTAAAACTGTGTTTGCATACTTGGACTATGATATGAAAATACCACTTTCATATTGCTAGACTTCAATGCCCAGAAAGAACTTCATGAGCCCCAAATCAATCATTTCAAATTCGCTTTCCATGACTGTTCTAAATTCTTTTATGCCAAAATCACCAGTAAATATTAAATCATCCACATACAGGAAAACAATTAACATGTTACCTTGCTCATTCACTTTGGTGTATAGCGTTGGCTCACTTTCACTTCTGTGAAATCCATTCTCAATGAGATAGGAATCAATGCAACTGTACCAAGCTCTTGGAGCTTGCTTCAAACCATAGAGCGCTTTATTTAGTATGTACACTTTGTGTTCTTGTCTTGGAACTTCATAGCCTTGTGGCTGTTCCACATATACTTCTTCATATAAATAACCATTCAGAAATGCTGACTTAACATCCATTTGATAAACAGACCATTTGCTTTGTGCAGCAATGGCCAAAACAGTTCTGATTGTATCCATGCGTACAACTGGTGTGAATGTTTCATTGAAATCTATGCCAGGTTGTTGTGTGAACCCTCTTGCTACTATTCTTGCCTTGTGCTTCTGCACATTTCCATCAGCATCTTGCTTGGTCTTATAAATCCATTTGACGCTGACTACATCTTTATCTCTTAATACATCAACTAGTTCCCATGTCTGGTTTTTCTCAATGCATTCTATTTCTTCATCCATGGCTTGTGCCCATACTTCTTCTTCAACAGCTTCCTCAAATGCTAGTGGATCATCTATTTGAGAAAATAATGCAAAGATAGAGAAAGAATTTGGTGTACTAGATTCATATATATCACGCAGACTTCTTGTCTTCATTGGATCTGTTGATGTCGAACTGCTTGATGGAGTCTGTTGTCCTATTGGTGTGCTTGTCAGTGTAGCTTGAGTTGTAATTTGTGTTGATGTTCCTTGCACTGAACCATGTCGCAGTGTCATGGGAGTTGATGGTGTTGCGACCGATTGATTTACTTGTGGTATTTGAACCACTTCTTCCATCATGTCTTCATGCTCGATATTTGACACAATATTGACATTCTTCTTGATGGTTCCATCCCATGATTCATTCTCAACAAATTGAATGTCACGACTAATGATTACTTTCTTTGTGATAGGGTCATACAATTTGTATGCTTTTGTGTCTTCAGAATAACCAACAAAAATACATTTTTGTCCCTTCTTGTCTAACTTCTTTCTTAGCTCATCTGGCACATGAGCATATGCGACACAGTCAAAAATTTTTAAATGAGAAACACTATGATTCATACCTCTCCATGCTTCTTGAGGAATCTTGTTCTTCATGCTCTTTGTCGGACATCAATTCATAATGTATACGGCAGTTGTGACTGCTTCACCCCAATATTCATTTGGCAAATGCTTTGCTACCATCATGTTGCGTGCCATCTCCATAATGGTTCTGTTCTTTCTCTTTGCGATACCATTCTGCTGAGGTATATATCGCGCAGTGAATTTCTTCTGTATGCCATGATTTTTACAGAAATTTAGAAATTCATTTGAAACATATTCATGTCCTCTGTCTATTCTTAGGATTTTTATGCGGTGTCCACTCTAGTTCTCCACGAGTGCCTTGAACTGCTGAAAACAACTAAATCCATCAGATTTATGTTTCAAGAAATATACCCATGTTTTTCTTGAGTAGTCATCAATAAAAGTAAGAAAATACTTGTAGCCACCAATGGACGTTGTCTGCATTAGACCACAAATATCAGAGTGCACAATCTCAAGTAGTGTGCGCACTCTGTATGACTTTCCAACTGGTAAAGACTCTCTATGCTGCTTGCCAAAGATGCATCCTTCACAAACTCTATCTGGTTTGTCAATCAATGGCAATCCTTTTACCATTTGATTTGTGTGTAGCAACTTCAGTCCACCAAAATTTAGATGTCCAAATCTGAAATGCCAGAGCCAGGAACCATCCTGAACTTCTATTTGAAATGCATCCCTAAAATTAGTACTGTCATTTTCTTTCTTGTCGCAACGAACAACTTCTTCTTTACTTGCTGTCTTGAATGCAGCTTTTGTATTGTCTAGAACTATCCTCAGTGGAAACAAGCGATTGCTTGTCATTGGCACTCTTGCTATCAGCTGGTTGCTTGGATGTACATCTTTAATCACACAGTGATTATCTTCCATGTAAACTCTGTAACCTTTCTGTATCAGTTGTCCAATACTTAGAAAATTGTGTTTCAGACCTTCTACATGGTAAACATTAGACATATACTTATGCTCCCTTTGTTTGGTTAAAATATCAATAGTACCTTTTCCCAAAACAGTGACTTGGTCATTATTTCCAAGTGTAACATCAGTTTGAATTGAATTATCTAGATTGTAAAATAAATTTAAATTACCAGTCATATGATTGCTGCAACCTGAATCTAAATACCATATGTTAGACAAACTTTATTGGATGGTATTGCATTCAATTGGGGATGCGCTTGCCATCATCATTGCACTTGACAAAATGCTGGTGTTCGTCGACTGATTCTGGCTTTGCTTTTCTTGGTCATATTGCTTCTTCCTACATTCATATGCATAATGACCAAATTTTTAACAGTAATGACATTGAATCTTTGATTTATCAAACCTGTTACCACTTGGCTGACTTGTGTTCTGGTTCTGTCCTCTACTAGCAACATCTGCAGGACTATTGTTGCGTCCTCCTCTTGAAAAGTTTCTTCCTCTGCCTCTGAAATTATTTCTCCCCCTGCCTCTTCCTCGGCTTATAGATGACTGTGCTACGAATGCAACTTCCAATGATGTTTGAGTTCTACCGAGCCTGTGTTCATGATTGATGAGTGAACCTTGTAGCTCATCAATGGTAAACGTTGTCATGTCTGTATGTTCTTCTAAGGTTACAACCAAGTTTTCAAATCTTGGGGGAAGACTTCTGAGAATTTTCTCAACCACCCTTTGGTCTGTTATGGTTTCTCCATGAAATTTTAGTTGGTTTATTAAACCAACAACTCTGGTGTAGAATGTGTCTACAGTCTCTGACTCTTTCATGGACAGAGATTCAAAATCTCTTCTGAGAATTTACAGCTTTGAAGTATTTACCTTATCCAAACCTTGATAAGTTTTCCCCAATGTGTCCCATGCTTGCTTTGGGGTAATTGCTGCTGCTACTCTTGGGAGTATGCTTTCATGCATGGCTTGATGTATGTAGAACAGAGCTTTTCCATCTTTCTTCCTCTATTCCCTCAGGATATCTTTCTCAGCTTGTGAGAGATTATTATATTCCATTTGATCTGCTGGTTTTTCATAACCATTTTGGACAATATCCCAAACATCTTGACCTCTAAACAAAGCCTTCATTGTTAGAGACCAATATTCATAATTCTTTTTTGTAAAAATCGAAGTTTGTAAACTCGACATATTTGAACTGGAAGTAGAATCCATTGTTTAATTTTTAACTTTCCTTAGAAAATTACTTTTGTTCTTTTAGGACAAGATTTCTTTCCTAAACTAGCTCTGATACCAGGCCACGACAATTAACTTGAGTTACCACTCAACACAATCTTTTGTTTTCCCTTTTCACTTTTTTCAAAACTTGCGATTTGATTTTCTTGCAGCGGAATTTACTGCGCGAAGAAATTACTGCGCAAGAGTTACCGCGTGAGAGTTACTGCGATAAAGTAATTGTGCGAACTTGTCACCTTGACATACTTTAACTTAGGCTTTGATCGGCTTTAACTGCGATATGAATTGGTTGTAAGAAACTCATATGCGAACAAGATTTCACTTTCGCTAAATAACTTTATATTTCCTAGTTTGACTTAAGAATATAAAAAAAACTTTTTACTGTGATAACCTAGGATTAATTGCGACACAACTATATTGTGAATTACTCACAATATCATATAAGAAAATAATGATCAAGATTTGTGTCTGCGCAAAACTAGGAACTTGCGTGTAAAACTAGGAACTTTTACATAGTGAAATAATTATGGATTCTGTGTCTTTCATTCATAGTAAACAACATTTACTCAGGTAAACATGGAGAACATTTACTCAGGCATAACAAAACTTACAGTCATAAATACAAACTTGGTAAATACAGAGAAGCTTGAGCTTCAAACTCTTCAGTGAGTTTTCTTTCTTCTTCTTCACACTCCTCTTCTCTGTTCTTCTCTTCTCCACTCTGTGTTCTTTGTTCACTGTGTTCTACATTTAGATTTTACAAATTCATTCTTCATATAGAAGATATCTACCGACTAACCGTCTTAGCATTAAAAGACTACAATTACTTCTACCTAGAAACTTAGCTTCAGCAGCTAAATTCTATTGACTTATATGTGAGAAATATGAACTCTTGATCTTGTCAAACTCTCTGGCACTTTCTGACCTGCTACAGACTCTGACAGAGTCGGTTGATTGGATTATGGATCAGCGAGTAATTAGTATTTCCAACAATATGAATCTACTCTTTCTAAAAAATGAATAAGTGAACCTCTGTTTTTATAAACAAAGTGATGGGAAATGTATCATTGCAAGCAAAGGACACTTGATGCCCTCAATGTTTTCTTAAGGGATGAATCCAAACACTCTATCAATTGTATTTGTGCAAACAAGTAGGTGGTTGTTTATCATAATGGTGTTTATGGTTGTTTATCATAATTGGACAGTCTGGGTCACACAGAACCTGATCGGACGTTTTTATAATGTGATAGTATAGAGTGGTAGACATTGGAAAATGGTAGGGTAGAAAGACAAAGAAATAGACATCCATTATGTATGTATTATTTTAGTTGTTTAAATCCTATGTCCACAAGTTTGTGCTTCAGATTCACCTTTTAGGACATAAGTCTGTTGGAATCTTGAATGCCTTTGGAAATTAGTTTCAAGAATTATGTTAAGATTTAGCCCGAGTTCGAGTGTTTATGAATTGGTTCTGGAATTTATCATGTCTGCATGATAGGTTTTCTTCGTTTAAGTTGTTTTTGAGGTTTTGGTTGTGTGATTTAAGTTATTTTTTGTGTTTTGGCTATGTGATTTAAGTTATTTCCAAGGTTTTTGCTATGATTTAAGTTATTTAGGGTTTTCTAAATCGCTTATAACATGAGAATTGTGAGCATCAAGAATTCAACAGAAATTCTCAAGAAGAAGCTTGCGTTATAATTGTCAAGCCTGATGTTGGAGGAGGCCGCATCTTTAGCCAGATATTTCAACCATTATCTCAACCTAATGGGCATAGTAGAGATTCACGATTGGTAATACCCCAATCACTCTCCCTTTGTAGGCCAACCTGATTGTCATTTTGTGTGTGTGGTAGTTGAAGCATGGTTTATTTAGATTTTCAATAGTTCTAGTCTCTAGATAATGTGGTTATTGTGGTCTCTCTTTGAGGTTGTGTTTTGCACTGTATGCCATGCAATTCCTTTGGATTAGATGCCTAGTCTGAGGGTTGTCATATCTACCAAATACACCTCATCTCATTTTGGCATGCATAGAATGGAACCTTGTTGAACTGCTTAATACTCTATCAACCTCACCAGGGAGCCAGGAGCCAAGGACTAGTTGGTTTACATGTGAGAGTTGAAGCGCATATAGTTTAGATTTACAATTGACCTAGATAATGTAGTTATTGTGGTCTATAATCATTTCAGGTTGATCAGATGTATCTTATCCCTTTCTCGTCTATTTTTATATGCCCTTTGAATGGGGAGACTACCAAAACTTCCCAATTTCTCGCTAATATTAAGATGGCATTTTGATAGGAAGTTTTCTATTTGTTTTGGAGAAAAATAAGGTTTTGTAGTAGAGTAAATTGGGGCTTTTCTTTGAAGTTGGTTTAGATTATGCTAGAATGTATAAAACTGAAAAAATCATCAATTTTGGGTAAATTATTCTTTATTTTTGGCGTGAATTTCACTAGGTTTTGATTCAAGCTGCTGTTGGAGAATTACCAAACCACAGTCATGACATTTTAGTTATAAAATCTTAGTCATAGTAATCTTTGTTATTTCGATCCTCTTTCACAATCCACAGTCATGACATTTCAATTATACTAGCAACAACCACATTAAATTAATTAATGTGTCTGAATACACCGATAGGCATAAATTTAAGCACATACTATAGGGAAAAACATTAATATAAAAAGTATATGCCTAAATTTACGCCTATTGGCGTATTCAGACACATTAATTAATTTAATGTGGTTGTTGCTAGTAACAGGTGCACGCATAGACATATCTACAAAGTATTAATAGAAATAATATTGTTTATTTAATTATAATATATAATAAATAATATTTAATATATTTATTACCATATTATTTAATTAATATAAAACAAAATATACTTAAAATATTATTAATACAATGTTTTTATGTATAGTATATATGAAAAATATATCATGAAGTTAATTATATCCCATATTTATTATTCACATGTTATAAACTAACCAATGTAACCTAGCCATAATGTTCCATACCATGTTATTATTCACATGTTATAAACTAACCAATGTAACCTAGCCATAATGTTCCATACCATGTTATTGATGTACCAAGTCAACATATGTTCATTATTATTAGAATGAAGATGATCAACGTCACAATGTGACATAACCAACGTTTTTCTCTATAGTATGTATTGTGTCGCAAAACATACGAAGATGTGACATGGAACCCTTGCAAACTGTGACAATGTGACATAGACTTTGTTTAATTTCATAACGTGGCAAATACATTGGGGAATGCAAGCATTCAAATACTATGTAGGAGGTTCACAAAGGGTTATGATAAACTACATCATTCATCCCTAGTTTACTGAATTTTCGTCACATTGGAAACAATTTTAGTTCTCATTATGTTGGGATGCAATGTTCATGATGGTTTATGTGTCTTTGCTACATACAACATCGGTAATGATAATATATGGTTGTGTTGCTTAAAGTAATTTGTTGCAATTATAAATATATTAAAAACAAATTAGCAACGATAATATAATAACATAAAATAACCATGTGGTATTGTGGGAATTTGATATTCTTCCTTGGAAATTTCACACTGCAATGTTAGCAATTTTTATCAAAATTTAATATGTTGTTGAAAAGTTTTATTAGATTCTAATAGTGCAAAAGTTGTCTAATTGTTATGTTATTTTAGATTGGACCACAACATGGAGATGAATGAATGAATGTTATGTTATGTTAATTGTAAATAATGATAAATTAATAATTTAATTGATTATAAAATAATATTGTTTATTTAATTATAATATATAATAAATAATATTTAATATATTTATTACCATATTATTTAATTAATATAAAACATAATATACTTAAAATATTGTGATTCACTTGTTATAAAGTCACATGTTGTAAAGGAGGTTACGAGTTCAAATAATGAGAATTTGATTATTTTAGTTAATAATGCAACAACCATTCTTCTAAACATCCAAAGATACATATTAATGTGTCACATGTTGGGAATTATCACAATGTGACATAACCCTTGATGAATGTCGATAATGTAACATAACCTGTGATAAACGTCACAATGCCATGTAACGCTTATTAAACGCCCACTATCACATTATTAATGTGTCAGATCTTTGGTTGTGTTAACATATACCAACCAAACACTATAACAAACCATGGCTTAACATCGTAATGTGATATAACCCTTGATAACGTCACAATGAAATGTAAACCTTGATAAACATGACAATGCGACATAACAATCTACATTACTATGTAGAATGTGGNAAACATCATAATGCGACATAACATTCTACATTACTATGTATAATGTGGATGGTTTAAACTAGTTCTTTTGTCAAACGACTATATATATATCAAGAAAATTCTTACAACATGATGGCGAATAATGTGACACAACCATCGAGGAATGATGAATTTCAATATCCATGAATAAATGTTTCGATCGTTGCGATGAATGTCCAAATGCAACAAAACCATTAAGGAATGCACTATTGAGGAATGTCGCAACCCAACATTAGTATTGATAAATGTCGTAATATCAAAACATTGTTTGTGTACACAGATGAATTTTTTTCGCTTTTCAAAAGTAAAAGTCTTAACGTGATAGAAAAATACATCATTTTGGCCATACTTAACCATGGTTGACTTTGGTGAACCACGTGACCATAGTTGATAATGCAACAAGAAATTTTCTAAACATCCAAAGACACATTATTAATGTGTCACATTTGGGGCATTATCGCAATGTGACATAACCCTTCACAAATATCAGAATGTGACATAACCCTTTATGAATATCGCTAATGTAACATAACCTGCAATAAATGTCACAATGTGACATAACGATTATTAAACACCCACTATCACATTATTAATGTGTCACATCTTGAAAATTATCGCAATGTGACATAACCCTTGACAAATATCACAATGTGACATAACCCTTTATGAATGTCACTAATGTAACATAACTTGTGATAAACGTCACAATGAGACATAACGCTTATTAAAATCCCACTATCACATTATGTAGAATGTGGATGGTTTAAACCATTTCTTTTGTAAAATGACTATATATATATATCATGAAAATTCTTAAAGAAATTTTCTAAACATACAAAGACACATTGTTAATGTGTGACATCTTGGGCATTATCACAATGTGACATAGCCCTTGACAAATATCACAATGTGACACAACCCTTCATGAATGTCGCTAATGCAAAATAACTTGTGATAAACATCACAATGCGACATAACGCTTATTAAATGCCCAATATCACATTATATATTGTACAGTGGAAAATAAATATATTCGTCAAACAAAGGTTAACATTGGCAATATTTGTTTGATAGTGTTGCATCCCATACAAGCGTAACATAAATTTTGGTATATGTAGCAGTATGAACAATTTAACACATTACATTACCACGATGATAATGTCTCTGCTAAGAGCACCATACAGAATCCACGAAGCACTTCTGAGGAAAATGAAGAAGGAGAAATAAAAGCTGGGCATGAATTCAACGCTCTTGGTTTGAATTACCAGTCTCTGTATTTGCAATGACAACACATTATAAAGTAATATACGGTAAATCTATTTAACAGTAATTGCAGAAAGGGGTAGTTCTGTGATTGTAATTAGCACAAATAGGATCGAACTATTCCTATTGCTATAATATATAGAGAGAGATAAAGGATGTAACTATTTTAATTAATTCTTAAAATCTTGAATAAGCAAATAATTACTTGTATAATAACTAAGTATTATACAGTTAAACATGAAAATACTTTGTTAATTATAATAAAAGTTAAACAACATATGACATACAAAAATTAAAATTAAAATTAACATATTTTTTTGAATTTATTTTTATCAAATATTAAATAATTAAATCTATATATCAAATATTAGGCAACCCAATCAAATTATATAAACCTAATTTCTAGCAACAAAATAAATCAAATTAAAGAATATCATTACAAAAATAAATTAATTAAATTTATTGAGTTGTAATTTTTGTCACTGCAACCTGATAAAATTATACAGAATCTAATATCTAGCAACAAAAGAAATCAAATTAAACAATATCTGTAAAAAAAAATTAATTAAATTTATGGAGTTTTAATCTTGTTAATGGATAATCAAATTTATTGAATTGTAATTTTTTTTGTTTATAGACTTTTTAATTTGAGATTTGGGTGGACTACCCTTATTCTTTTTCATCTATGGAAAATGGTGGACAAGGATAAGACCAGTGGACTGTCAATATTCATTTTATGGCAGTGGTTCAAAATTCAATACAAAAGATTATAAAAATAAAGAAAATAAAAAATAATTTGTAGGGATAATTTGTGGCAATGCATGAATAACTCATAACTGATAAATGTATATCCAATGGTTCATGGGAGATGAGTAGAAGAATGTGAAATACAAAAGAAAAGGCCATAAAAAAAATGATAGTTGATAAATGGATAACCAAACAAAAGCCTGTAATAACATGTAGCTAGCCATGGATATAGACTCACAGTTGAACCCATTTAATTAGAACAATACGAGGAATAGAAAATAAATTCCAAACTGTTTTCTATTCCATCACTATCTCTCAACCATTTGAATTGGACAATAAATTATGTGGTTGTGCAAATTTTTATAATATCTCATCACAAAAAAGGACCATCAAAAGAAAATGATAGTTAATAAATGGATAACAAAAAACATAAGTGTAATAACATGTATCTATCCATGTATATAAATCCACAGTTAACCCATTTAATTAAAACAATATGAGGAATATAAAAGAAATTCCAAACTGTTTTCTATTCCATCACTATCTCTCAACCATTTGAATTAGACAATAATAAATTATGTAGCTATCTCTCAACCATTTGAATTGGACAATAATAAATTATGTGCCTATGAAAATTTTATAATACAAATCTTATATTGTATCATTTTCTAATATTTTTGTTTAAGTAATAAAGCACGAACTATGAAAATAACAATCAAACAAAATACTCACAATTACTGATAGTGGAGAAGCGCAGAGAATAGGGGTAGACACAAAAGCAAGTTATCATAATAGTTCCAAACACTGCCATCACCAGCATAAACCATCTTGGCCATGTTATTCTGCAAACAAGAAATGAAGAATGGTACAAAGGATTTACATTAAATATTAAAACAAGACATTCAATCCAGAAAGGTACTGAAATAAATATTATTTTCTTCCCAGGAGATATGATCAAATAAAACCAAGAAATGAAGAATGGTACAAAGGATTTACATTAAATATTAAAACCAAGACATTCAATCCAGAAAGGTACTGAAATAAACATTATTTTCTTCGCAGGAAAAATGATCAGATAAAACCTTGGCTTTAGGAGGAGCAAAAGTGAGATAGATGCAAATGAAGCAGCACTGTAGAAGAAATCCAATGCCGTTGACAACCATAATAATAAGGTTTTCCCAACCATTGCTTATCAGAGGTGACCCATAGCACATGGCCATAAGGTAGTTGAAGAGTGCTATTGCATAAGGAAAGCCTTAGAAACTCTTAGTACTTCTATTATGTATGACCCTCCTGAATGTAGTACTGCTCAACAAGATTATCATGTACATCATTAAAAAAAAGGTAATGTTTGATTACACACTATACATATCCTTTGAAGCGAGTTTATTAGTACAAACATATTGAGTGATTCAGTTGTGGCTAAGACATTATACTTACATTGGTGCACTATACATAAACAAACCGCAAACACTCCCTGCATAGACAAACCAACTGACATGAATCCATACATCATAAAAAAGGTAGCAGTATGCAACGGTCTAAAATTTGGTAAAGATGGGATTTCTTTACTAACAAAGCATCACATGACATGATGCATATCTTTATGTTTGATTATGGCGTAGTTGACAGACCTAAAATGCCAACAAGCAAACGCAGGAAGTTGTTCACCATTTCATTGTTCTCGAAACACAACAGTCTGTGTTTGCTCAACGACGAAAAGAAACAGAAAGCAATGGCTCTTTGTGAGTAGGTCTCTTAATTATCTTAAATATAGCCTTGCAGATCTGGTCATATCAGAGGATGGGTGCATAGTGATACCCGGTTTCTTACTTATTAAATCGATATCTTTGTATCCGTGCACGGATATTCTCACACTTTATGGAGAACAATACTGCGAAAGACCACAATACAACATAAGAAAATCGAAAAACCTACTGATGCCCCACTTGCAAATGATTGTATCCCTACGTTTCAAAGTGGGTTCTAGTTTTGAAAATCTCTCTAGCATTATTCTGCAATACGCTAGATGAACAAGTCAAAAAAGTTATATGCAAAAATAAGAAATGAAAATTTAAATATAACAATGGTATGCCTGCATCTCTACTGTCTGGTTTGTTTGAAAAGCATCCATTAAAATTCTGGAAAGTTTCATTGCATTCTCATGGAAAACAATACTGTTGAAGTCTAGCAATAGCTTGGCCGAGAATTCCAAACTCGACAATTTTCGCTGTTGTCACCACTGCTCTCCATCAACATTGAAAATACCATCGCCAAGAAGATCTTCCATAACATACCACTTCCAATTTTTGGCCGATTACTACTTCAGTAGGGTTTTCGAAATTGATTTCCTTGAGCGGATTGACATTTTGGATTTAATTTATAGTCGTAGTATTTGTTAACTAAAATAACTAATATCAATTTAACTTCATGGCAGCTTCAAAGATTGTGGCTTCAAGCGACGGTGAGTTCGTTATGAGATGGGTATCGGGTGGGAGATAAAACCAAACCACGCGTCTACTGATAACTGAAATTAACCAGGTGTCTACTGATAACTGCAGTGATCATTCGTAGATTAACCTCGAGTTTGGGGAGGTGGCAGCAGTTTAAATGTGAGTGTTGAATCGTTGGACGCGTGGGTGAGTTGCAGATAGGTAACCTATGTGTCCACCACCAGGTATCTCCTCCACGTATGCTAACAGACTCCCCGCGTTCCTAAAATCATCAGGCAATCGGCTCACCTAACAAACTCCTAAATCGACGGCTAGTTAAGCTAGTTAAAACTAGTTAAAAGATCAGACGATTAAAGACATCCCAGTCATACACTTGGCATGTTTTGGTGGATCTTGATGATCTGCTCAAGTAAGTCCATCCCCAAAATATCACATATAAATGCCTATCGACGTAAAAATATTAGTCATAGTAAGCTTTGTTATTTCCATCTTCTTTCACAATTGTTAAGATACACAATGAAAACATGGTTTTTTAAATAATTGATATATTAAATATAAAACCAATTGAGAACTGTATAAATTTAAATAGTGGCCAAGTGAAAAACCAACTCAGTGCCAAGTGAAAAGCTAATCATCATGCATCTACATCAAACACAGATTACAGAATTGGATATAGGCTCTCGAAAAGCCTTAGATGATATATGGTTCAAAATCCTTAATTCTTCTCATACCTTATGGTCGCTATAAAGGGGAATAGATTTGCCTCCCCTTGATAAGATTGCTATGGAATCTCCATAGTTTGCAATAACAGTTGAGATGGGCTCACAATAGCTATGGGCTCACAATGGATACCAAAACGGGTTCTCTGGTGTAATTGGATCTTTGCAACAATCACTAGTCTTTTGTGAATCCCCACTATCACCATTTCCATTTGGACACATCCATCCCATTGCCATATCTAATTTTTGTGATGAGGGTACCTCAATTCTTGCTTCTGCAGTTTGTATTGAAAGAAGGCTTTCTCTATGAAACTCTGGCTCTAACTGATGGGTTCACGGTACATAAAGGCCTAATTCTGGTATGTATCACAAGGGAATCCAACTCTTGTTTAAGCTTTGATGTAATGGAGGATTGAAATAAGCCATTTCCATTAGTGGTTGAGCCTACCCATCATGGATATGGAAAATTTTGCAGCATAATGTGCTTCCCCATTATGGAAATTGATTCATTAGGGAAGTAGGAAGGAATAGGATAAATGTACAAGCATATGAGTCGATTACAAATTTTCCAAGCTTTTGCGTGTAAGTGAAAACCAATGAAAGCTCCTATTACTTTGTTCTTTGTTGAAATATTTGATTTTTTAAAGAGGAGAACATGCATCTTTGTTGAAATATTTGATTTTTCAAAGAGGAGAACATGCATTGGATGCATTTCATGTTCTTCATGCCAAAACTTGTGTCTCTCTTTTCCGTTTTCCCTTACCTAGGTTTCATTTCATTGTCCATCTCAAAACTTCCAGAAATTCTCCCTTGCAGAGTTTATGGTAGGATATTGCAACCATATGGATCAATGACAAAAGCTCAAGATATTGAAATTAGATATATCTAATAGGCACTTTATTGGGTTCTGTAGAATCTTTCGGTGGACTGCGAATGGGAATAGAGAGTGCTTATTTCCAAAGTAATGGTGTTCATGATCCTTAAACTGGTTTTGGCTATCTTCTGTTTAGCATGACTACTTTAAAGTCCTGCATCTTATTCCTCTTTTTTGGGACGGTCTATTTATGGTAGTCTTCTTGCTATGCATTTATTATCTCTCAATGCCAAGCAGAAAATCTCCATCTTACAACATGCATTTTGTGTCTACATGTGTGAAGGTCACATAAGTTTGATTTACTTCTGTCTATACGTGCCTTCTTTTTCCAGTTTGTTATTACTCCTAATAAAGAAGATATGATGGGTATTAGAGAGTTTTATTGTAACTGAGTAAGCTATTTTCGATTATCTCATTAAGGTATTTTTTTATTGGTTCATTGTGAACTTAATCATACTTAAAATTTACCTCAATATAAAACTCCATTATGAGGTTATTTCTCTGATATAATAATTTCTTCCCTTAGACAGTTGAGCTCCATGTATATCAGGTCATGAGCTGATAACGACAACTCATGGCATTTGGGATTTTGCAGTATGTTAACTTTTTAAGTTTTTGATAACAGTAACTACTGGATGAAATAATGTCGTACTCCACTACTCTCTTCATAAGTAGCTTCTCTCGAGCCTTTCTTATTTCTCCAGTCTGTTGCATGTAAAAAATTCTCAACAGCTTTAATTCATAACCCCTTCTCCATGGGTAGGCTTGACAACTCCACATTATAAATGTTCCGATCTGTCTTGAGTCGTGAGGGTTGTGTTTCCCTATTTCTCGTGAAGTCATAAGATAATGAGTACAACTCATGGCATTTGGAGATGGTAAAGTCTTATTTTTTTATAAACTAACTAATACTGGCTGAAATAATGTTTTATTCCACTACACTCTTCCCTTTATGCATGTGATACGAAGATTCTACTCGTTATATCCTGGCTCTCTTAAGTGTTCCCCTTGTTCCTTGCATTCCTTTAACCCTTGCTCTGACCTATGGATGGTGTTTAGTCGGCAGTAACAACTGTCATTAATTTGTGGAAGCTCTCCCAGGATGGTGCTCAGGTGAGGGTTGTTTTCCATATGGTAAACTATCAATTCCTTTCTGTGCTAGTAGAGGATGAGTGAGCGAGTATCTGATATTTTTGCTCCTTGAGAAATCCATGTAAGGGTTGGGGTACCAAATTCCAATTCCTTGTCAATTTTCTTACTGTGAGTTGCATCTCTTTTGGCTTCAACATTTTCTTCTAACTTTTCTATCGTGGTGGTTTTGTATCTTTAGTGAACTGTTATGCTATGTGAAATGCTTCAAAGTTGTTGCCCCGTATGCGAGTCCTTTATATTAGAGCCAAATAGTAGAAAAGCCCCTTTAGTACTTATAGACTTGAGGGAAATATTTGTTGTCACCCCTTAAATAGTCCACTAAAACTTCGCTCCCTCATTTGGTGACTTTGTTAATGAGCGAGGGTGAGATTATGCCATTACTGGTTTTCTTGATTGAGAGATCAAATGCAAGTGAGCTAAGCTTAAGTGAAAAATAGGTCAAGATCAAATGTGATAAGGTGACCCTCGTTTTAACCCTTTTCTTATATCTTCAACAATTCAGCTTTTTGAAAATTAATGTGTTGTAGTGTTCTATGTCCATTGCTAAAACCATCTTTCTCCTTCTCCCGGTAACCCTATAATTCTTCAAATGTTGGTTTCGGTTACGCATATTCAAAACTCTCTGATTACTGCAGTTAATACCTCAAATGATATTGTGAATTCCATTGCTACACATGAGTCAAAAACTTACAAATTCTTAAAATAAGTTATCCTCTAACACAATGGAGGATTCTCATCACCCTGATGTCTTCCCGTAGTTGTTTAGTCACCACAGTTTGATGCCAAATGGTGTTTCTACCCATTGTCTTTAGTAGAAATTGAAATAGGAATTGCCAAATGGTGTTTCTACCCATTGTCTTTAGTAGAAATTGAAATAGGAATTGGAAGAAACAATAGGAATTGGTGGAAAATAAGAAGTCATGCAATACAACAAGGTGATTCATCATTCAAATAATAGCCATCCGATACTATACAATTTTTCATAATGGGTGATAATTCAAGTCATAAATGTTAATTAATAACAAGTTACCATTAGCATCATGCCATGGAAAGCCATGTTGACATCATTATTGTGCTCTAAGGTGGTGAGAATTTTGTGTTATCCAGGCATTGATATGATTAATGCATGATTTACATGTAAGATTGCTCATGCTATCCTTTACACACGTATCCATAGCATTCGGTGATTCTAAAAAAAATTAAGGGAAAAGATCATACATATATTTACCCAACAATATAACTAGCAACAACCACATTAAATTAATTAATGTGTTTGAATACGTGGATAGGCTTAAATTTAAGCACATACTATAGAGAAAAACATTAATACAAAAAGTATGTGCCTAAATTTACGTCTATTGACGTAAGACACATTAATTAATTTAATGTGATTGTTGCTATTAACAGGTGAGCCATAGATATATCTACAAAGTATTAATCGAAATAATATTGTTTATTTACTTATAATATATAATAACAAAATAATATAATTTATTTATTACCATGTTATTTAATTCATATAAAACATTAAATTAAACATAATATAGGTAAAATATTATTAATACACTTTTTTCCCTATAGTATATATGAAAAATATATCATAAAATTAATTATATCCAACATTATTTATTATATATGTTAACCATACTTTAGTATTTAATAGCTTTGCAATTAATTATTTTAATATCCATTTGTAATTAAATAAATGATACCATTTTATAAATCATATTATTTATTTAATGTATCTTGATATTACAAATAATAAGCCATATTAATTAATTGATATTGGATAAAAATATCATATAGTTGAGAGATATTTATTAATATTAAGAAACAATTCATGTAGTAAAAATGTTTTTCTTATTTATTATAAAATATTATAATATTTTAGATGATAATAAAAAAATAATAATAATGGTGAGCCCATAGACATATCTACAAAGTATTAATCGAAATAATATTGTTTATTTAATTTGAATATATAAGAAAAAATAATATAATTTATTTATTACCATGTTATTTAATTAATATAAAACATTAAATTAAACACCATATAGGTAAAATATTATTAATACACTGTTTTCCCTATAGTTTATGTGGTTGGTAGTGGTGATATCCATGAGCCAGAGGACAAGTATCAACTAGTGAAGGATTTAAGAGGATTTGTAGCAATTCATGGCATCAAATGCATGCATTGACAAGCAATGGAAAGTTTCCCTAAGAGACAAAGCTTGTACCATAACATAATAAAACACATTGCAAAAGGTCTTAACCTTTTGATCACATCTTAATGGATCTATAGTAGGAAATTGAGTGTTGTAGGGCTCTAAAAGGTCATGATCCATTGATAGGGACATTGAGTCCATAGTAGGACAACATCTATGGAACTTGTAGCAATTTGAGGAATCTTTAGGATGACAAAGTAATTGTTCCCAGGGAATAGAAATTGGGATGACAACCATATAGACTTGATGTCTTGTAGTAGTGTTGCAAAGAAAAATTGTTGAGGATTGAGACTCAAATCTACAACAACCAAATGAAAAGATATTGATGCAAACAATACAAAAGCAAATGGAAAATATATTGATGCAGTTGGATCTATTTCATGTAATGAATTTGTTGTTGTTGTTGTGTGTGTGTTTTTAAATTTCAAACTCTATAATCCAAACAACTAGTTTTGATGCAAAGGTTGTTCGAATGCGTCCCCAAGGGGGCTTTCACAATATTTTTTTTATTATTTATCTTAATAAATACCAACTAACAAGCTATTTTTTTAGTATTGTTATATTTTTATCATTTAATCAATATGATCTAGGATCTTATCTGAGAGAATAATATGCACAACAATAATCACAAGAGACAAGAGACACAAAGAGTTTTACTCAGGGAAACCATAAAGGAGAAAATCCCGCAACTTCCTCTGAGATAGAATGAGCACCAATAGCAAAAGCAAAATCCAAAAACCCAAAGATGATCTCCGACAGTTGTTCTCTCTCTCACTTGTGCAAGCTCCTTCTCTCTCACTCATGCGCTACAGTTGAGTGAGTGTGTGTTTCAAATAGAGAGTCTCACTCTCTATTTATACTTGTTTTCCACTTGAATTTTACTCTACAGGGCTGACCTCACCAGGAGAGTCTAATAACCCTAATATGACTCAATTGTGGGGACTATTGCACCGACTTAAAATGGAGGGTTAACCTCAAGGAATTTACATGAATTTATTATATTAATGATTCTCCCGATCGGAGGAGCAAACATCTCCGTTTGGGTATAATGAAATGCAATATAAAATATACAAGTGAATACATTCCGAAGTTAAAAATACATCAACACTCCCTCTTAACTAGGAAGGGATTCTCTTGACACAGTTCATCAACATAAGTCTTCATCACTGGATCATCATCAAATATGGATCATCATCAAAGCTGGATCATCATCATCATCATTGCTCCCGCTATCTCGAGCAAATGGTGCTATATCTCAATTCTACTCGTCATAGGAAGTTCTACAGAGCCAACCCTTTTTCATGCTGGATGTACGCCCAGCCTCCATGTAGGTCTTCATATTCAACACTTATATCTGACCATGGGAGGCCCAGCTTGCCACCATGTCAGAAAGGCTTAGCAGTTATACCTAACCATGGGAGGCCCAGCCTGCCACCATGTCAGAAAGGCTCAACACTTACATTCGACCATGGGAGGCCTAGCCTACCACCATGTCAGAAAGGTTCGAAACTTACATTTGACCATGGGAGGCCCATCCTTCCACCATGCCAGAAAGGATTAACACTTACATCTGACCATGGGAGGCCTAGCCTGCTACCATGTCAGAAAGGATCAACACTTACATCCGACCATGGGAGGCCCAGCCTACCATCATGTCAGAAAGGCTCAGCACTTGCATCTAACTATGGGAGGCCCAGCCTACCACCATGTTAAAAAGGTTCAGTACTTACATCTGACCATGGGAGGCCCAGCCTGCCACCATGTTAGAAAGGATTTGCACTTACATCTGACCATGGGAGGCCTAACCTACCACCATGTTAGAAAGGATCTGCACTTACATCTGACCATGGGAGGCCCCTCCTACCACCATGTCAGAAAGGATCATGGACTCATCACCTCCCTTTGGAAGGAACCTCGATATTGAGAACACCAAGCTTCTCCCTGAAGTACTCAAACTTCACTCTGTCTAATGGATTGGTCAACACATCAGCTATCTGCTTGTCCATCGAAACATACTAGAGCTTCACTGCTCCTCTCTGCACCATATCCTTGATATAGTGATATTTGATCTCGATATGCTTCGACTTGTTATGGAACACCAGGTTCTTCGACAAATTCACACAACTTTGGTTGTCGCAATATATACAAGTAGCATCCAAATGGAGATCAAACAGATCAGATAGTAGCTTCCTCAACCACACTGCCTCACAACTAGCCGAACAAGCTACGACATAGTCTGCTTCGGCTGTGCTCAGTGCCACGCAAAACTCCATCCTGCCAAGCTAGTAGCCCATACTGGATCTCAAACCGAAGAAGCAACCTGGGGTGCTCTTCTTCTCAGTGGCACTACCAATCCAAATCGACATAACCATGCAGGTTAGTCTTCCAATACGTATCATACTTGAGCCCACACTCAACTGTACCCTTTAGGTACCTCACTGCATGCTTTGCAACCAGGTGAGCATGTATTGGATCTGTCAGGAACAGGCTCAATGTGTTCACAGCAAAGCAAATATTTGGTCTCGTATTCGTCAGGTACATAAATTACCTAATCATCTGACGATACATCGTAGCATCAACTAAATCTGATGAAGCATTACTCAATAGCTTCAGGTTTGATGCCATAGGTGTGGCCATGGACTTCAAGTCCATCATCCTGAACCTCTTCAGGATATCCATTGCATACTTCCCTTGTCCAAGGGAGATTCCATCCACACTCTACCACACCTCCATGCCTAGAAAGTAGTGCATCATACCCAAGTCCTTTCACTCGAACTTGGCAACAAGTCTCCTTCTTGCAACTTTAATGAGTTCCTATTTTCCTGTCAAGAATAAGTCATGAACATATAAAAAGAGAATCACTGGTATTCTTCCTTCAACCTTGAAGTAAAGGTTGAAATCCGCTTTACTTTGAGTAAATACTAGAGTCATCAGTAAGCTTTACATCCCGTCATACCATGTTGAACCTCAGGATCTTCTATAGTCACTCCCTCTGAAGTGGAGCATCATTCTCCCTCTGCCTTTCGTACTCTATGCATTGAAACATTTTGTACTGGAGTGACAAGTAGCTTCCTCTGCTACTAATATTCTATGTATCCATCTAGGGTCACTGGATACCAAGATCCTCTATCTTGAACCTTTTCAAAAGTTCTTCTGACACCCATCTGTGAGCTTATCATCCTTTATAGGATTTCATATTCAACCTTGTAGCAAAGGTTAAGGTCTTCATCACTCTAGGTGATATTCAAGCTCCTCATGTATGTGTTATCCCATGGGCGCCTTTTGAGCTCGTACAAGGCCTTCTTTAATTTG
Organism: Pseudotsuga menziesii; assembly: GCA_001517045.1. Taxonomy (NCBI): domain Eukaryota; kingdom Viridiplantae; phylum Streptophyta; class Pinopsida; order Pinales; family Pinaceae; genus Pseudotsuga; species Pseudotsuga menziesii. The sequence continues at coordinate 239,553 of LPNX010289417.1, forward strand.
CACACATGAGTCTGCCTGTCATGTGTCTTAACTTTCAGTGGCTGCAAATGTCTCTTCGTAGTCTATGCCTTCTTTTTGTGAGAAGCCTCGTGCTATGAATATTTCCTTGTATCCCATGATGTTTCCATCTACTGTGTGCTGGATCTTGTAGATCCATATGGAAGACACTACGGACTTCCCTTCAGGTCTCAATACCGCATCCTAGACATCATTCTTCTTGGTACTGGTACTCTCCTTCCATTTCTTCTTGGAGACTTTGATTCGGATTTATGCAAGAAGGAAACTGAATACACAAATAACCATATAAACAAAGATGCAGAAGAAATAACACTTCATTTCATTAATTAAAGAACTGAAACTTGTTTACATATAGAATGGAAATAAACTAGCTAGAGTGTTGGTAGCTTATCTCTGAGAAGAGATGTGGCGACTACATTCCTCTAAACTCTATGTTACAATGAGGCTCCAAGGCCTATATATTATTGAGAAACAATGGAAACCCTACACATCCAAAAACCTATCCCAAGGAGGTGAAACGCCAGAATGTGGGCCCCGTTGGGTAACTTGGTACATCAATTTCCCGAGGTCGTAACTTTGGCATACTACCTCCGTTTGACACGCATGATACATCGTTAGAAAGATTTATTCAAGGAATACATCCATTAATAGAAAATAACAAGTATGGAACAAAATCATATTTTCTTAACCATTCGATGCTAAAAAAATGTCATTTAGGGCCTCAAAACGGCTTCGAAAGTTTAGGACCTGAAAACTGCCGAAAATAGTAAATTGTGCTACAATTAAGGAAATTGGAAAACTGAAAGAAAAAATGGCGGGGGTCCAAGTGGAATAGGTGGGTGGCCACCAATATCCTCTTGGATCATTCCTCCCCCCTTAGGAAGCAATGGTCCCCATTGCGTTCCTCCATGAGATGAGGAAACTTTTGCTGAACTTGGTCCCCAGTGAGCCACGTTCCCTGGTGAAGGAGTTGGCTTGCTTTGACAAATCGATATATCTGGATCTTTCGTTGACGAGTGGTCTTAATATGTGTGTCCATAATTCGATCAGTTGTGGCTTGTTCCATGCAGTCAAGGTTTAACTCTTTTAAAGTGAGTTGTTTTGCCACATTTGATGTGTCCAGTAGAGGTGGAAAGTAGGGTCGAAGGTGGTCCACATTGAACACTGGGTGCAGACCAAGGAATGGTGGAATACTGAGCTTGAAGGAATTGTCCCTGACAACCTTGGTGATGGTGGATGGCCCATATCGGAGCGGGTGAAGCTTGCGGTGGGGTCCAACGAGGCGCTCCTTCTGCAAATGTAGCCACACTTTGTCACCCACCTGGAAGTTGTGTTGCACCTGATGCTGATCATACCGCTGCTTGTACTTAGGATTGGATCTGTCCAATATGGCATGAACCTATTGGCGAATGTGCTGAATGCGCTCAATGAAGCTGTTTGCCTTGGAAACTTCAGACTGGACATGAGCTGAATCAACCTGAGTAGCTGCAAATGACATGGCTACGTTAATGGGACATAGTGGCTGGAATCCCAAACCCACCTAAAAGGGGCTGTGGTTGGTTGAGCTGTGGAGGGCCCGGTTATAGCTATGTTGTACATAGGGGAGTCTTTCATCCCATGTGCATGGGTTCTTTGAGTTGTACATGCATAAAATGTGTACGATCATCTTGTTGACGACCTTTGTTTGGCCATCAGTCTAGGGATGGAAAGCTATGGACTTTGTGAGCTTGGTGTCTAACATTGATCATAGGCTAGACCAGAATGTACTAAGGAACCTGCTGTCCCGATATGAGATTATAGACTGCGGGATCCAAAAGTGTACCCACACTCATGCAAAGAAGAGTTTAGCAGTGGCTTCTGCTGTGATATTCTTCTTGTAGACCACCATTATGGCCATCTTTGAGAATCTGTTGACGACCATGAACACACAGTCATTGCTGTGCTTAGTAGAAGGACAGACCGACATGTAATCCATGGAGATGGATTCCCAAGTTCGAAAAGGGGTAGGAAATGGAGTATAGAGGCCTTGCTTCTTGATGGACAGTTTGGAAATGGCGTAGACAGTGCAGGATCAGATGTAATTCCTAACGTCTTATCGAAGGTTTGGCCAATAGAAATACTTCTGTAGTAGTGCCACTATTTTCTTGACCCCGAAATGCCCAGCGACCCGACTATAGTGCGCTTCCCAAATCATCTTGACACGCTTGCTTGAAGGAAAACAAAGGTGTCCCATGTGACATAGTAGTGCATCCTGGAGATGAAAATTTGGAACTTGGTTTCCCTCCAAGAGCATCTTGTATGTGTGGCTGAATTCTGGATTGCTCTTGTAGAGAAGCGGCCAATCAGAAGTCTCATGCCCACAAGAGTTGAGCACAGTGGTTATCGCCACGATCGATGGTCGGCTGAGGAAGTCTGCAACATTATTGGTGCTTCCCTTCTTGTACTTGATGTTCAAATGAAACTGTTGTAGATATGTGGACCACTTCTGATGGCGATCATTCTATAAATTCCCTTTGTGTCTGTATGGACTGCAGGGGTCGGTGGTCTATGTGGATGATCGTTTCCTTCCCCAAAATTTAATGCTTCCATTGTCGGCAATCCTGTACAATGGAATACATCTCTTTGTCATAAGTGGGATATTTACGGACTGTGTATGACAGTGTCTCACTGTGATATTCCACTGGATGCCCTTGCTGAGTAATGAATGCCCCAATAGCATAGTCATAGGCATCTATCTCGATCTAAAATGGTTGTTGCAAGTCTGGTAATGTGAGCAATGGGGCACAATAGAGGCGATATTTCAAGTCTGCAAATGCCTTCTGTTGAGTTTTCAACCAGAATAATTTTGCTTTCGCTCCTCCTTTGGTGACTTGACTCAAGGGCCAAGTGATATGAGAGAATCCCAACACGAACCTGCGGTAGAAATTAGCAAGACCTAGAAAGCTACGAAGCTCTGTTAGAGTAGTTGGGGCTGGCCAATCCTGAATGACTTGGATCTTGGTTGGATCCACATGTACCCCACACTCATCAATAATGTACCCCAGATACTGAACCTGGGTCATGCCAAAAGTGCACTTGTCCAAATTGGCACACAACTTGTGCTTCCGCAGTGTTTGGAGGACTTGTCGGATGTGGTGGAGGTGCTCTTCCTAAGTCTAGCTAAATATCATGATGTCATCCAAGTACACTGCTACAAATGAGTTGGTGAATGGCCGCAAGTTGTCGTCCATCAGTGTCATGAAGGTTGTGGGAGCATTCGTCAGCCCGAAAGGCATGACCAACCATTCAAAAAGGCCCTCCTTGGCTTTGAAGGCAGTCTTCCACACATCGGTCGGTTCGATCGGTACTTGGTGACACCCAGAATTTAAGTCGATATTGCTAAAATATTTCTCCCCTTTAAGTTGGTCCAGGAGGTCATCAATTCATGGGATCGGGTACCTATTCCGGATAGTGATCTTGTTCAGTACCTGATAGTCAATACAGAGTCACCAAGTCCCATCCTTCTTCTGTACCAACACTACCAGGCTCCCACAGGGTGATGAAATTGGTTGGATGTGACCCTTCTGCAGCAGCTCTTGAATTGCCTCTTGATTTCATCATTCTCCAGAGCAGAGCATCGATAGATCGGTCCATTGGGAAGCGACATACCTGGGTTCAGATCGATGGGGTGCTTGACCTGACAGTGCAGAGGCACCCCTATGGGTGAGGTGAATATGTCCCGGTACTCCTCCATGACCTTGTCCATTTGTTGTTGTCATGCGGAGGGGCCCTGTCTGGAGGTCATGGCCACGATATTCTTCTTGCCCTGAGGGCGGATCATCAAGAAAACAAATTTTCTGGTTTTGGAAATGAGCTTTCTGCATTGTTTTGCAGTAACCAAAAAGATAGCGGTAGGAGGTGGTACCTCTGGTATCCTGTACAACTTATTTCCCAAAGTAATAATAACAGTGCAAGGCCGGGACTCATACACAGCATGTCACTTGCATAGGTATGGTTGACCTAATAATACATCACAAACATCAAAAGGAGCAATATCACATAATACCTCATCGGTGAAGGGATTGATGCTATAGGGAAGGTAGCACTGCTGGCTGACGCAGAGATCCCATCCTTGGTGAAGCCACCCGATGGTGTACGGCTGTGGGTGTGCTGTGGTTGGAAAACCTAACCTCTTCACGAACTCTATTGAAATGAGGTTCTTTTGACTGCCACTATCGACAATGAAATGTAGCGGGGAACCCTTTACCCACATCTGGGAGAGGAAAATATGCTCCTCCTCCTCTGAATCTTCTGGTTATTCCTTTTGGATCTTTGTGGTGGCAACGACGGCGTTGGGTTTTGCATTGATAATATTCTTCCCTCTGTCATTCCCCTTCTCAGGTTTTGATTCAGTGTCAGAGTATGCATATGATTCGGAAGCCTTTATGTCGACCACTAGTGACTGCTTGGCCCGACACTCACTTGTGTTGCGAGTGGGGCTCTTATGGAACTCACACCACTTTCCCGCTTCCTTCTTCGGCTTCATAGTGTTACTCTTTGCTTGCGGCTTTGGCAAGTTGTCTTGAGTCGCCATGCCTTGGATGTGTCATTGGTTCTATGGTTTGGGGGCACCTTTCGCTTGCTTTTGATTCACAAAACCGAAGTCTCGCTTTTTCTGTTTGAATTTTTGCTCAATTTTGGCAGCATACTGGTATGCCATACCAAGCGAGGAGATGTCGAGGAACTCCATTTCCTCCTGAATGTATCTGTGCAAACAATTGCGGTACTTCAGCACCAAATGTTTCTTTGAATATTTGATACCCAACTTGGTGCGCAGGGTATGGAAAATATTTGTCAGCTCATGCACATCTTGATCTCTTTGTCGCCGCAACGTAGTCTATTGTATGTACTTGTCCTCATAGCTCCCCACAGGATAATATTGTCCCTTTATGGAATCTCAAAAAGAATTCCAAGTGGCTACGTCCGAGAATAGAGAGGGTTCCTCCTTGTCCTTTCTCTCACAATAGGTCTCCCACCAATCCTTGACATGGGGGGCGGCTTTGAGTAGTGAAAAAGTAATATTTTCCCGGTCGAAAAAGTCATGAATCAAGAAATATCCTTCTAATAGATTCAACCATATATCTACGATGCCTTCGTATATTCTACCATCAAATATGGGAATGTAGAAGTTTATTTGTACCTTAAAAGGGTTTGCGCCTCCAGAGTGGCTGCTAGATGCAAATGCGCCGCCAGTGGGAAGTTGTTGAAGGATCTAGGCTAAGTTATCCATCATCACGTTCCTTTGTTTTTCAAGGGCCTCCTCGAGCAACATTTTGATATGATATTCTACGCCCTCGTCTTTCTTTTCATCCCCCATGGGAGGCTGTCGGGATTTGTGAGGATGATCTTGCAAAGGTTCAACCAGATCGAGCCCTAACTCTTTATACCCCGCCCTCGTTGGGGACATGCAAAGAAGGATCGAGAAAGAGCAGATTGCTCTGATACCACTGATCCAGATTTATGTAGGAATGCAATTGAATACACAAATAACCATAGAAACAAATATTTAGCGGAAATAACACTTCATTTCATTAATCAAAGAACTGAAACTTGTTTACATACAGAATGGAAATAAACTAGCTAGAGTGCTGGTAGCTTATCTCTGAGAAGAGATGTGGCGGCTACATGCTTATGAACTCTGTGTTACAATGAGGCTCGAAAGCCTATATATTATTTAGAAACAATGTAAACCCTACACATCCAAAAACCTAACCCTAGGAGGTGAAACGCCAGAATATGGGCCCCATTGGGTAACTTGGTACATTAATTTATTGGGGTCGTAACTTTGGCATACTACCTCTGTTTGATGCGCATGATACATCGTTAGAAAGATCTATTCAAGGACTACATCCTTAAATAAAAAAACATCAAGTCTACAATGGATTCATATTTTCCTAACCATTCGATGACAAAAAAACGTCGTTTAGGCCTCAAAATGGCTCCGGAAGTTTAGGACCCAAAAACTGCCAAAAATAGTAAATTGTGCTACAATTAAGGAAACTGGAAAACTGAAAGAAACAATGGTGGGAGTCCAAGTGCAATAGGTGGGTGGCCACCAATATCCTCCTGGATCATACTTCTTCATAGATGGAAGGCTCTGCATCAATGATGTCACTCAATAATGTCACATAATTAGAGTGTTTCTGAGGCCTCTTAAAGTCTTGTCATACTATATTCTTCTGAAGCTTTTTCTTTCTCTATGGAAGCTTCTTGGTTCATCTTCATGTATGCTAATTGGAGCGAATCTTGAACTTTCATCACTTGTTCTTTAGAACAAGTCTCATCCTTCTTTGATTGTACGCGATCTTTCCTAGAAGTCAAATGCACTAGTTGTATGGTTAGAAACATTTCATAAGGCGTATTCATAATGGCAAATTATTATGCATACAGAGATAATCATGCAACTATTTTAGCCAATACAACATTCATCCATATCTGGTATACAAAGAAACTTTTCCAGATTCCTTCCTTCTCTACCATGACATTATTGAGATTGTGCACTAATCGAATATGTCAGCAAAGAGGTTTGATTCTAGATAAGTAGCAATGAAGTGTTGTATAGAACCATGGGATACTTACCCATCACATGCATATTAGTAGTATTTTGTCATTAATGCAACCATTCTATCATGCATAATAACTAAACAATGTCATGTAAACAACTAGACAATTCAAATACTTATCTTTATTTGTTTCATGGGTAGACTCCTTCTTGAGCCTTCAACTTCATCGTCTTCTTCATTCATACCATCATCATTTCTTATCGAAATTCTAAGATGGATAAGGGGTTCTTCAAGAATGGAGTCCTTCATATTCCTCATCGCTTGAGGGATCTTCTTTGAATCATGAGAGCTTGATATTTAGTTTTTCCCATTTTCTCTTATCTTATTATGATTCGAGCTTCTTCTTGTGTGCACTCTTCTTGGAGTCTGCTGAAGGTAATCACTTCCTTTTGGCACACATTCCTCGAATGAATGAATCCCATGATCCTGGGAGGCCATTCAAGGTGGTTTTAACAATATCTTATTCTTCTTTGATTGCTTCGTCATAGCATCGAATACTTCCTTTTGGTGTCTTCAAGGATGACACATGAGGGATGAGATGATCTTTAATAGAATATGTAATGATTCTCTTGGTTCTATCCTTAGCCTCATCTCCCTCTAGCTCTTAGAACTTTCTTACTGGAATACTGATCCAAGTCAATTTATTCAAGGATCATGGAAGTCCTATACTTCCATACTCAGAAGTTGTCAGCTTCACCAAGCTTGTCATCAAGCTGGTGTGATTAGTCATTTTGAAATAAGAACCTCAAATGTAAATAGAAAAAGATTAGATCTTATCGATTTGAGGTGTTCGTCCTGGTTCTGTAGCTGGTTGATCTAGGGTTTGTCAAAGAAACCCTAATTTTCAAAACTTGCAATTTCAAACTTCTAATTAAATAGAAAGATGGGCCTCTTCAAGGATCCCTGTCCAATGTACTCCTTTTCTGAAAACAGTGGAGGGAAGCTCCCTGAACAGGAAGCCCTAGTTTTCCAACTTCTTATGCAGAAATTCCTGGTATTGTTTTCACGATATCTCTGAAATTACTACTCCTCTGTGTCTAAAACTTCCCACTGAGCTAGCATTGTGTGACCTCTTTCTAAGACCACATATTAGAGTAGAATTGGTTTCACCAATTTCGACTTATACGCGTTTTCCCAAGGTGACTTATTTCAGGACTGTTCAGAATAGAGAACTTGTATGGACTTCCATGTGTCACTGTTTTCACCTTCGAGGTTTGAAACTTTTAAAACAAAAATTAAAGTTCATGCCCTATCTGGAACATTTTGAGAAATTTCATTTGGACCTTCGTAGCCCGAGATATAGCAATTTTCCATAGATAACCTGTTCAAGGCTAAATCGTGGGAGAGGATGGAACCCTGAATTGAGGAATCATATATCCTAGAATATAGAGAATATGAGGCCGAAAATTTTACACAGATTTCATAAGGAATTTATCCTCGTCCTGTAAATGTTTCGGCTCTTGAGCCTTCGCCAATCTCGATATATAGTGAATGCACCAAAATGACTAGTTTTAGTCTTTTAGTGTTTTCAAATTAGGGTTTGACTTTCCCAGAGTTCTACCCAACCAAAAAATTCGATCTTGGTCTCTAAATTTCAATTTTGAGGAGGAGATAAATCCTATGTTAGGCTCACTCCAAAATTCATCTTCTGTAAAAATCCCTAATTTCCCGCAGCAGTAATAGGTCAAAAACTAGAAATGCTTGGAATCAGATTCTGTTTTGACAGAAAGATGTGCCCTTCAATGGAGAGTTAACCTAGCCTCCTTTTGTTTATGATCTATGGAGAGAGACCCAAAAAGTAAGAATCCCTAGCTTTTGCAACTGCATAGTGTCTTCTTCTCAGGTTAGCTTTGATACCATGTTAGATTTTTATCACTTAATCAATATGATCTAGGATATTATATGAGAGAATAGGATGCACATCAATAATCACAAGAGACAAGAGACACAAATATTTTTCCTCGGGGAAACCATAAAGGAGAAAATACCGCAACTTCCTCATAGATAGAATGAGCACCAATAGCAAAACAAAAACCTAAAAAAACAAAGATGATCTCTGAAAACTGTTGTCTCTCTCACTTGTGCGAGCTCCTTCTCTCTTAGTCATGCGTTACAGTTGAGTGAGTGTGTGTTTCAAATAGAGATTCTCACTCTCTATTTATACTTGTTTTCCACTTGACTTTTACTCTACAGTGCTGACCTCACTAGGAGAGTCTAATAACCCTAATATGACTCAACTGTAGGGACTATTTCCTTGACTTACAACGGAGGGTTAACCTCAATGACTTTACATGACTTTATTATATTAATGACTCTCCCGATCGAAGGAACAAACATCCCTGTCGGGGTATAATGAAATACAATATAAAATATACAAGTGAATACATTCTGAAGTTACAAATACATCAACAAGTATCCCCTAGGTCTAATGGTTCCTAGAACATATTTTCACCGTTCATTATTTTTTTTGTAGCAGAAAGTTCAAGAAGTATCAAGTGTAGGATAAATAATCTTGCTACCTATGACCCCTAGCTCTCATTGTTTAACTAATTCTTTAGTAAAATCATCCTTAAAAGGTGGCTACTTATACAATTTCAATATATAAGACCATTGACCATGAGAGGGAATCTATCCTCATCAATGGTACAAATTTTAACAACCCCATTCTCAAAACAAAACTTTCATCTCATATGGTCCAAGCCATCTTGTATGAACCTTTCCTTTGAACTTTTTGAATCTTGAGTCAAACACCAATGCCCCCTAACTAACTTCTTGAACCACTTGGAAAGTTGTTGCGATACAATAGGGGTTTGATGCACACTGACTTGTCATAATTCATCAAGCTCATTGATCCAATCTAGGCAGTGCTTTTGGGTATTGGAAATATCCATTCCCACTTGAAACATAATTCTTTGTGTCTTGATTTCAAACTCAATATGAAGTACTACATTCTTAGCATATATACAAGCTCATATGGTGTGAAGCTTGTGGTACTCCTCCATGTAGTGAATAATCCCATAGAGATTCCATAAGTGGGTTGGCATGATCCTTGTGATGGATCTACATGGTATTAGCTCACCTAGTCCATTGGACTGTGGATGGTATGGTGTATAATTCTTGTGCATGATATGGTATTTTTTGTGATAGACTAGGTGAGTTAAGATGTGATATGTGCCCCATGGTCTATGAAATTTCTTGAGGTACACCAAATTAGAAAAATATTTATTTATTGAGGAAGTACACTACAACTCATTATGTTTCCTCCTTAAGATACTTTTTGTTAGATTTTTAACATTAAGCTAGTATTATATTAGGATCTTTTAACTGAGAGAATAACAAGCACAATAATCGAACACAAGAGACAATGAACACCGTGTTTTTCCTCAGGGAAACCATAAATGGAGAAAACCCCGCAACTTCTTCAGAGATAGAATCAACACTAAAAGTAAAACCCCAAAACAGTAAGATGATCTCCCGACAGCAGTAGCCTCTTTCTTCCTAGCCCCAGTGTCTTCTTCTTCCTCAGCTATGCACTACAACTGAGTGTGAGTGAGTGTATGATAAATAGAGAGGCTCACTCGCTATTTATACTAATGCCCGACTTGACAATAACCTACTAGGGCCAACTTCTCTAGGAGAGTCTAATAACCCTAGTGCCCCGAAACTGTGGGGATTTTAACCCTTGACCAATAGGAGGGTTATCCACAATGACTTGACATGACTTGTTTACATTATAGAAACTCCTGATTGGAACATCGGGGCATGACATGATTCAATTACATTATAGACACATCCCGGAATAAACATCGGGTTACAATACATATGAAATACAAGTGAATACATTCTGAAGTTACAATTACATCAACACTCCCTCTTAACTAGGAAGGTATTCTCTCGACACAATTTATCAGCACAAGTATTCTTCTCTGTATCATCTGGATCATCCTCGAGTCCTCATCATCTTCAAGTTATCTTCATCTTCAAGTCATCTTCATCTTCAGATCTGGATCATCACTCGATCTAGATCATCACTGGAACATCATCACTAGATCTGGATCATCATTGCTAGATCATCACTGCTGGATCATCATCACTAGATCATCACAGGTGCTATCTCATGATTCTTCTCATCACAGGAAGTTCTACAGAGCTAGCCCTTTTTCATGCTAGGTGTAGGCCTAGCCTCCATGTAGGTCTTCTTCAGCGCTTATATCTGACCCTAAGTCAGAATGGCCCATCCAACACTTACATCTGAGCTTGACTCGTTAGAAAGGAATTCCCAACACTCACACCTGACCATGAGAGGAACTTAATCCCCTCACCATGTCAGAACAGCCCAACGCTTACATCTGACCATGGAAGGAACTTCATCCTCTCACCACGTCAGAATGGCCCAACCCTTACATCTGACCTTGACTCGTCAGAATGGCCCAGCCCTTACATCTGACCTTGACTCGTCAGAATGGCCCAGCCCTTACATCTGACCTTGACTCGTCAGAATGGCCCATAACTCATATATGATCATGTGAGAACACATCCCATAGTCATATTAGAATGGCCCTCAGTCCCAGATTGAGCTTTCTTGGTCACTGACCAGGTGCCTCCATTATCCCAGAGAATGGCATCAACCCTTATATTTGATCAAGTGGGAACCAATCCCTCAATCACATCAAAATGGCCATGCACTCACATCTGATCATGTAAGACTACATCTCACAGTCATATCAGAAAGGCCCTCAGTCCTATACTGAGTATTCCTGGTAATTGACCAGGCACCTCCATTCAAAGAATGGCAACAACCCTTATATCTAATCATGTAGGAACCAATCCTACAGTCATATCAGAATGGCTTAGCACCCATATCTAAAATGGAAGGAACCAATCCTCTCACCATGGCATAATGGATTAGCCCTTACATCTGACCATGGAAGGAACCGATCCTCTCACCATGTCAGAATGGCTCACAGACTCATCACTTCCCCTTGGAAGAAACCTTGATTTGGAGAATACCAAGCTTCTCCCTGAAGTACTCAAACTTCACTCTGGCTAATGGATTTGTCAACACATCAGCTATCTGTTTGTCCATCGCAACATACTGGAGCTTCACTGCTCCTCTCTGCACCATATCCCTGATATAGTGATATTTGATCTCGATATGCTTCGACTTGTCATGGAACACCGGGTTCTCTAACAACTTCACACAACTCTGTTTGTCGCAATATATACAAGTAGCATCCAACTGGAGATCAAATAAACCAGACAATGGCTTCCTTATCCATACTGTCTCACAACTAGTTGAACAATCTATGGCATACTCTGCTTCAGCTGTACTCAGTGCCACACAGGATTGCTTCCTGCTAAACCAAGAGATCACACATGATCCCATACTGAAGCAACAACTGGAAGTACTCTTCCTATCAATAACACTTCCTGCCCAATATGAATCAACATAACCCTCCAGGTTAATCTTTTGACTTGCCTCATACTTGAGCCCATAATCAACTATACCCCTCAGGTGCCTTAGAATATGCTTTGCAGCAATCAAGTGAACATGTCTCAGATCTGTCAGGAACTGGCTCAAGGTGTTCACAGCAAAGCAAATATCTGGTCTCGTGTTCATTAGGTACATCAAGTACCCAATCATATGACGATACATCGTAGCATCAACCGCTTCTTCATAATTGGAAGGTTCTTTATCGATAAAATCACATAATAATTCTACATAAGCAGAGCAGGACCCGGTTCTCTTTCTTTCTCTGTGATTCTCTTTTGGAGCCCCATATCTTTCTGCACCTTGGATAGCTTCTTATATCCAAGCAGGTTTCCTATTATGAGGATTCTTCTCCTGAGGTGGATCTACAGGTTCTTGAGGTTCTTCAAATTCTTGATCTTCTTCTTGAGTTTCTTCGTTCATGGTTGTATCATGAATTCTAAATGCTTCTTCTTCAGGTTCTTCAGTAGGTCTCTTTCTGGATTTGTTGTAAGCCGAGTCTTCATCAAATGTCACATCCCCACTGATGTCGATCTTCTTGAATCTTGGGAAGTATATTTTGTAAGCCTTCGAGCTTTCAGAGTATCCCACAAATATACCCTTCTTTCCTGAAGGATCTAATTTTGTCCTCTTCTCTTTTGGAATGTGTATGTACACTGGAAAACCGAATATTCTGAGATGGATGACTTCTGCTTTCTTGCTGGAAAAGACTTCTTCAGGTGTCTTGTTCTCGAGTACTCTGTGTGGAGTACAGTTCTATACATACACCGCTGTTCTATACACATCCTTTGTAGAATCCATCATGTTTTGCTTGAATTTCTGGAAGACCTTCAACAACTTTGCTTGCAAGTGGTAGTGCTTTGTAATGCACATGTGCAAGCATTCTATGCCAAAGTTCATTTGGCTCTACTGTGTCATGGATCAAGGCTTGTTTTGGATGGCCCTTCAATTTGTATAGACTGCCCTCTTGTTCCCCAATCACTACTGCATCATCGAAGGTCTTTCCTTTTGGCCACATGAGAACTTGGCCATATAGAAATGAAACCCTCATGCCTTTTTCATCTAATGTAGATATGGAGAGGAGGTTCTTCTTGAGTCCTGGTACAAACAATGCATCCTTCATCTTCATGGACTTTCCAGAGTCTAGCTTATAGGAGGATTCCCCACTACCTTTTATTGGATACTGGTAGTCATCTCCGAGCTTCACCTTGTGAGGTGATTCATGTTCTGACAGTCTCACAAAAGACTCTTTGAATCGTATCATATGTTTGGAAGCCCCACTATTTATAAGCCAATCGTTGCTTCCATGTGTGATGTTTGCCGTGAGAGCGAAAATCAAAACATATTCTTCATCACTTTCTTGCTTGTTTCTCTTTTAGGAAGGTTCATCATCTTTTGCAGCATGAGCACGATCTCTTCTCTTGTTGTTTTTCTTCTTTTGAGAGTTTCTTTTGTTTTTAGGACAATCTCTGGCAAAGTGCCCTATTTCATCACAAGTATAACATCTGAGTTGAGATTTCTTGTAGGAGGAGTGCTTACCTTTAGAATGATGATGGTGATGGTCCCTTGTGGGTTTCTTGGATTGAACTGTGAGAGCTTGATCTTCACTTACCATATTTTCTTCTCAAGCTACTATCTGAGCTTCTTCTTGTGAGCATTCTTCCCAAAGTCTGCTGAACTTGACTAACTTCTTTCTGGCACAGATCCCTTGAATGAAAGAGTCCCATGTCCTAGGGAGACCATTCAAGGTGGTTATTACAATCTCTGCATTTTCCACTTCTTCATCTACTGCTTCCAGCTGTTCCTTGATCTGAGAGACTCTTGTGAAGTAAGACTGGATGGTCTCTGCATTCTGAATCTTCACATTCTTCAACTAGTTCCTTAAACTCATTTTCCTGTTTATGTTCTTTCCTTCAAATAGTTTGGTTAGGGCATCAAACATAGCTTTAGGTGTCTTTAGTGAGGACACATGTGGTATGAGGTGATCCTTGATTGAATCAACAATAATCCTTTTTTCCATAACCAACTTATTCTTGTGTAAGGCCTTAGCCTCATCTCCCTCTGGAACTGGAACCTCCTCATTGATGTAGGAGTCCAACTCATTTTCTTCCAGGACCAAGGAGATCCTATACTTCCAGGCTTGGAAGTTATAAAATCCCTCAAGCTTTTCATCAAGCTTGGTATGATGAGACATATTAACTGAGAACCTCAAATGGAAATACAAAAGATTTAGATCTTAACAGGTCAAGATGTTAGATTTGGATTTGGAGCTGAAATTCTGTAGTGTTGGTTCAGGAGCAGATTAGTGTTTGGATTTTCCGGAGTTCTGTCCAACCAAATGCTTTGACCTTGATCTCTAAACTTCGATTTTGAGGAGGAGATCAATCCAGGCCTGGGCTCACTGAAAAATTCCACTTCTGTGGAAAGCCCTAATTTTCGGCAATAGTGTCGAGTCCAAAATTGAAAAAGATCAGAAATGGATTCTGCTTCGACACAAAGATGCGCCCTAGGGAGGAGATTTAGTCCAACCTTCTTTTTCTAAAAATATGTGGAGAGAGATCCACAAAGTAGGAATCCCTAGTTTCTGCAGCTGCACAGTGTCTTCTTCTCAGGTTAGCTCTGATACCATGTTAGATTTTTAACATTAAGCTAGTATTATATTAGGATATTTTAACTGAGAGAATAACATGCACATCAATCAAACACAAGAGACAATGAACACATTGTTTTTCCTCAAGGAAACCATAAATGGAGAAAAACCCGCAACTTCCTCAGAGATAGAATCAACACCAAAAGTAAAACCCCAAAACAGTAAGATGATCTCCCAACATCAGTAGCCTCTTTCTTCCTAACCCTAGTGTCTTGTTCTTCCTCAACTATGCGCTACAATTGAGTGTGAGTGAGTGTATGATAAATAGAGAGGCTCACTCTCTATTTATACTAATTCTCGACTTGACAATAACCTACTAGGGTCAAATTCTCTAGGAGAGTCTAATAAGCCTAGTGCCCCGGAACTGCAGGGAATTTAACCCTTGACCAATAGGAGGGTTACCCACAATGACTTGACATGACTTGTTTACATTATAGAAACTCCCGATCAGAACATCGGGGCATGACATGACTCAATTACATTACAGACACGTCCCAGAATAAACATCGGGTTACAATACATAAGAAATACAAGTGAATACATTCCGAAGTTATAATTACATCAACACTTTTCCTCCACCCATTTGGTTACATAGTCAATACAAACCAAAATATACACCCTATTATTGTAGGGTAGATTAATGGGTCACACAAAATATAGAGCCCACTTTTCAAAAGGTTGGACCATGATCTATGGTTGGAGAGGCATCTAATCTAACTGTCCGATTCGACCCGTTCTTGGAAATTTGTTGCATCTCCTCACCTATAAGTTTTATTGATCATATCAACATACTAATGTAATGAACTAATTATTTTATGGACAATTGACATCAAAATTTCGATAAAAGTTGACTATGTCAACATCAGATTTATTGACCATTGGTAGTCCAATGTACGGTCATCAAAGGAAAGATGTATGGTCATTGAAGAATTGTAAACATTAGAGGATCACCAAAATTACAACATATCTCGGTGGAAATTTAAAATTTGTTTCGTTGTTTCAATTTAATTTCAAACACAATTCCAACAACACAAATAATTTTTGCTATCATCATTGAAAAAAAAGTTAGAATTTGTACCCAATTGTAATAGTGATTGACTAAAAAAATGAGAACCAAACCCATTTGAAAGACCTCAAAAGAATGACCGAATCTAACATGAACCAATTACCTTTGACTAACCCTCATGTTTTATCTCTTAATTTTCTCCCTCGTGCATAATGCATCTATTCACCAACCCATTTTGAAGACCTCAAAAGAATGATCAAAACTAGCACATACCAATTACATTCAATTAACCCCATGTTTTAGCTCTAAGTACTCTACACCCAAATTCATAATGAATTTATTAATGTTTATGAGTACTCTACCCCAAATACATAATGCATTTATTAACCTTTCTTAACTGTAGAAATTTGACAAAAAACAGACGTTTTCCAAACACTTAGTTAAACCCATATTTTAGACTTAAAACTTGTCATTAATAAAAATACTTCTCATGCATTTAAATCAACAACCCAACAAGCTGAGATACTGAAACTAAGTTTGTAGCAGCGGAAAAATCACATAAAAAGCAACATACTGATAAACCCATAAAACAACAACAAATTTGGTCAATGTGACCTTGGAAAAACCCCCTTTGGGGAATACCAATCCAAGAGAAATTTTATTGCAACATTTTTAGGAAAAATATTAATTTACAACAACATTTAAATCAACATTTAATTATTGTACTAGTGCCTCGATTTTTGTGTAGCACCTTGATTTTCATTCCCAGGTGATAGTACATGTACGACCTCTACAACAACATCCCACTTTGAAAATCGTGCCCAAATCCTAAAAAAACGTGCCCAATCAATTTGTCATTGTACGACCCCTAGAAATTCGTGCCCAACTGTCCACACAGTCTATGACCTCCTCGAAAATGGTTCATAGTAAGTACAGTATGAAATATATGGTACAATATGAACCAACTAAAATAAAATGTCGTGGGATGGGTTCCTATTTTCTTGGGATTTGTGCCCACTTGAGAGAAAAATTCTCTCCTAGGGATTCATGCCCACT
Organism: Pseudotsuga menziesii; assembly: GCA_001517045.1. Lineage (NCBI taxonomy): Eukaryota > Viridiplantae > Streptophyta > Pinopsida > Pinales > Pinaceae > Pseudotsuga > Pseudotsuga menziesii. The sequence goes on from LPNX010289417.1 coordinate 256,376, forward strand.
AGAGAAAAAAACAACTCACTCCCTCTCTTTGAAAATTAACCTAGCCAAAATGCTCACCCTTGGACAATGATTTCCTTGTCTTGCACACTACCCCAGGCTCTCTCTTATAACTTGAGAGTGACTTTTCACCTTCCCCAATCCCTAAATCCAAAGGCCAATATTTAATATTTCCTTTACAAGATTAATGGTTGAAAAACTTTCCCTCCAAAAACGGTTACATTTAATTTTAATGATGTCACCATTTACTTTATGAAATAAGTGCACTTTATCTTATAAACTCACTTTATAAAATTAAAAGAAGGGAATACTTTATAAAAAGTCCCATTACATAAAAGTCACTTTAAAACTTTATAAAACACCATTACATAGTAAAGTAGCCTAGCTAGTGCATGGTCACTTCCGCATACAAGAAAAAAACATGCGGAGTGCCTCTAGAGCTAAATCACTAATAATCCCTCTTAGCGAGGGAGGTACTCACTTCCTTCATCAGGCCCCGTCCTCGAATACATCACATTGTTCAACGTATGAGCTCCCTCTGAACCTGGAACCAACGCTACTACTTGCACTGAACTCAAATATGAAGATAACCTCTTGGAAGCCACATGAAACCATGAGATCCTAGGAGAGTCCACTCTCCAATCTTGAGCATTAGTTCACTCATACTGGATGAGCCTCCTTCCAGTACTCAGAAGAGACTCCCTCTCTTCCATCGAAACTCGAGATTGTACCATCGGTGCCATTGCAGCCTCAGGAGCCTCTTGCTCCTCTTTCGATTCATTAACCATGGATTGTGCACTGAACTTGTACAACTCACCGAACTGATCACCAATCAAATATGGATAAATCAGTCCCACTCTCTCCAAGTATATATAAACATGTCCTAGATCATCTCTATCTGGAAATATGTACACATGTCCCATCTGGAACAATGTCAAATACCATGCATCCTCTAAGGCTGAGACTGAGAGCAAGTTAACCCTCACGCCTGGAACAAAGAGAACCCTATCCTGCTTGATGTATCCTCTATGACTAAGTTGGAATATGACATTTCCAACTCCTCGCACTGCATGTTCTTGTCCTCCTTCTGGATGAAGAAACCGGTCAGGACCAGTCTCAGAATTGATACAAAATATACGCCATATTCCAATCATATAATGAGAGGCTCCACTGTCAACATACTAAGTACCATTCTGAACAACTCCATTGCTACCGACACTAGAAATAAGGGAGAACAACGAGAACTCCTTCTCGAATCTTCTTGTAAAGTCCTATACTTTTGATGTAGTTGCAATAATTGTATCCTCCTCCTCCTCCTCCTCCTCCTCCTCCTCAAGACATTGAGAAGCAAAGTGGCCATACTGGTTGCAAGCAAAACACCAAACTTTTCTCAAATATTTCTTGGAATTCTTCTTGCTCTTAGTAGAAAGAGCAACATTTTCTTTATCAGCCGCATTCTGTTGGCCTGTGGACGTGGAGCTAGATCTCAAATCCTCTTGAGTGAAGTCATCCCAAATTCTATCCAATGAAGGAAAATTCTCTTTGGCCACAATTGCACGCACAAAGTCATGCCAAGGTTGAGAGAAACCATTTAAGGAAACTCTCACCAACTCTGCATCTTCCACCTTCTCACTAAGAACACCCAACTCATCACAAACCTAAGAAATCCAAGCCAGGTAAGAAGAAACATTCTCTGTCTTGGTCATTTTGGCATCCCTTAGTTTCTGCCTCAGAACCATCTTTCACTTCTCTTTCGAACTCTCATATAAGCTAGTCAAATAATCCCACATATTAAATGCACGATCCTTACTTGGGAGGTGTGGAATAACATGGTCCTTTACTGCATCTAGGGTGATCCTCCTGGCCTTGATGTCCTTTTTGTTAAAGGTTGTTGGTGCTTGTGCATCAGCTGAAGCAGGAACCACAATAGGATACGCCTGTGTGTTATGTACCACTTCATCCCACAATTTATTCTCCTCCAAAATAAGCACAATCCTAGCCTTCTAGGGAACAAAGTTCCCAGGTCCATCCAATCTATCCTCCATCTCCAAACTAGTATCCATCTCAAAGAGTAAAAACAAATCACCAAAACAACAAGAGTTTCACTCTTCACACCACCTGCAAGTCACATGCATATAAGGTTTTCCAATACACAAGTTGTTAAAAAAGACATCAATACCCCATGCCCAACAACTCAACAATACTGCTGCACCCACAATTAGTTGTAATCACAAAGCCTTGACTATTATACCATGTAGAAATTTGTCAAAAATTTAGACTTTTAGTTAAACCCATATTTCAGACTTAAAACTTGCCATTAATAAAAATACTTCTCATGCATTAAAATTAACAACCCAACAAGCTGAAATACTGAAACTAAGTCTGTAGCAGCGAAAAAATCACATAAAAAACAATAGACTGATAAACCCATAAAAAATAGCAAATTTGGTCAATGTGACCCTGGAAAAACCCCCTCTGGAGAAAACCAGTCCAAGAGAAATTTTATTGCAGCATTTTCAGGCAAAATATTAATTTACAACATCATTTAAATCAACATTTAATGACTGTACCAATGCCTCGATTTTTGTACAGCACCTTGATTTATGTTTCCACTGACAGTACGGTCTCCACAACAGCAACCCACCTCGAAACTCATTCCCAACTCCTCGAAAAACATTCATAGTCAATCTATCACTGTATGTCCCCACGAAAGTCGTGCCCAACAAGTCTGTACACTGTACGACCTCCTCGAAAATCATGCCCAACAAGTACAATACAACCCAATTGAAATAAAATATCTTGGGATGTGTTCATAACTCCTTGGGATTCATGCCCACTTGAGAGAAAATTTCTCTTGGGATTTGTGCCCACTTGAGAAAAAAAAAACTCCCTCTCTCTCTCTTTGAAAATTAACCTAGCCAAAATGCTAACTCTTGGACAACACTTGTATTGCGCATTACCCTAGGCTCTCTCTTATAACTTGAGAGTGAATTTTCACCTTCCCCAATCCCTAAATCCAAAGACCATTATTTAAACTTAATTTACAAGATCAATGGTTGAGAAACTTTCCCTTCAAAAGCAGTTACATTTAATTTTAATAGTCACCATTTACGTTTTGAAATAAGTGTACTTTATCTCATAAAGTCACTTTATAAAATTAAAACAAGGGAATACTTTATAAAAAGTCCCATTACATAAGAGTCACTCTAAAACTTTATAAAACAACATTACAAAGTAAAGTAGCCTAGCTAGTGCATGGTCACTTCCGCATACAAGACAAAACATGCGGAGTGTCTCCAGAGCTAAATCACTAACATTAACCATTGTGTTGAACTCATAAACTGGTCCCCAACTTCCTCCATGATTTAGTTACCATGCAAAATAAGTCCTCGATACACATTAAAACATTTTACCCTTCGCCTATTATATTAGGATGCAGTTGGTCCTAAAGTCGTTAAAAAGACAAGCTACATCAACTCCCTATCTTAGCACCTTTTTACCCTACCCTGCATTATGGGTAACTAGGCCCATTCATAACTAATAATTTTTTTTGCTTCCAAATGTTATTGGAGCATAAATCCACACCATAGAAAGAGGGGATGTATCCTAGGACTGGATTCTAGGAGTGCAGAGATCCGATTTTAACTAACTTCCCCATGAACCTCCCAACCAGTGCACACCGACAATATGTTTGAATATATTCCATGCAGACATCCTTTCCCACCACCATTTTGACAGATGAAGTCTTTGATTTGATGCACTTTATGGATTTTGTGGACTTCTACACTCTTTCACGTTGTGAAACTAAGGATTATTTGGATCAATACGAAGAGTGTGAGCTAGATGGGATGAACTTGTGACAAGTTATTTCGGCACCAGTTTTTCGAAGGAGCGACTTTGGAAAAAAATGGAAGTACATCTTTAATGATAGCAAGCTTGTCATTAGGAGATTAGGTTGAGATTTCATTAATGACATAATCATGCTTAAATTGAGGCTTTGTCGATGTCCTAAATGCATGGACAAAGGCGATAGACATGGAAGGAATATGTTGTAGCCAACAAAACGACTTAAATTTGTACCCTAAGAACCCCATAGTCCACCTCAACTTGAATCATATCCTCAGTGAACTGGGTTGGAAGGAGACAACTGCAACTCCATGTAAGAGAAAATTTACCCTAAGACACAAGGATGAACCTTGGAACTCACCGACTATAAACCCTGCCCCATCAACCACAAACTATCCCAAGTTATAAATCTTTCAAATAAGATATTATACTTTATATATTAATATATTCTATTAAACAACAACATGAATAATTTTAAATATCATGGCATTATTGTTTTGACCTTATGCTTATGCATCAGTCAATAACTAGCAACAACCATATTATATTATTGTGTGTAATATATATCAATATATGTATATTTAACATATTTTATGTAACATTTTTTTGTTAATATGTCAAAGATAGACCTATCAATGTATATATGACAGATTAATATCATGGTTGTTACTAGTTTTAATACATGGCTACTTTGGTTTTATATGACAATATTTAACAATGGTTTACTTTTACTTATTAATTTTATAGTTATTGATAATATATAATTCTTTTTATTATTATGATGTAATACAACATACATTATTTTTGAAATTAATATAACTTTTAAAATTAATATAGTTTATTTATTTATTAATAAAATAATATACAATATTTAATTATTTATTTAATAATTAAATAAGTGAATTAATTTTAATGAATAGTAATCTTCATAATTGATTTAAATTATGTTTTATTATTTAAAATAAAATAATAATTTATTTAAATATAAATTTATATAATCACTCCAAATTGATTTAAATTTCACAATGAATGTTGTGTACTTAATATATTGATTCTATAGATAAATAGAAATGTAAGGGTGTTAATTGGGTGTAGTTTTTTTTATTGAGAAAAATAACTATTATCTTTTTTACTTGGGTTCAAATTAATGTTTCTGGCTCTGTTTTCTCTTAGTGATTCGATTATTAATTGAATTTCTTTATGAACTATGAGGAATATCTCATCTTAATAAGTTGGAGAGTGATTTGTTTGGTTACTAATAAAAAAAATAAATGTAATGAGTATATTTAACTTATAATGTCTTAAAGTTATTTTATTTTCATATATCTAATCGTTAATAATTGTAATTAATCTATTGAATTTTTATTTTGTAATGAACTTATTAGATTTTTTGGAATGATAGGTGTGGAGGGGTCATAACTCATCTCAAACGAAATTAAAAGTAGTCTTCACATGTAGGTTAAGCGAGGTGACCAATAATCAGGTAGAGATCTTAGCTCTATATTAATGATTATGGTTTAGTAACGATTATCACCATGATATAGAACTTAATGATAATAATAAATCCCTTGATTTTTATTCAAATCCAAAGGATACTCGACTATCCAATTTCAGAATAAACACTTGGAAAAAGATTTTGATGCAAAATTTTCACTCTACATGGTCCTTTTTGATGCAATTTCATTCTACATGGTCTTTCAAAAACAAAACTCTAGGTCAACCATTATGGAAATTTCACTTCAAGTCCTTCAAAAACAAATCTCTAGTGTTGACCATTATAAAAATTTGACTTTGAGTTTGAACATAAAATTAAAATTCACTTCAAGTCCTTGAAAAACAACTCTAATGTTGACCATTATAAAAATTTCACTTCAGGATTGAATATAAAATTAAATTTCACGTGGGGATTGAACATGAAATTACAACAAGAACCAAAGACAAATGGTGGTGAAGGAATGAGGTCATCCTCATACTGGCACCTAAACTCAACAATTAAATTGCAATACTTGTTTTCATCATGTGGTACCTCTTTGCGTCAAGCTTCATTAGGTTGAATTCATATGTAATGTGGGGATATGATGGATTAATGCATGTGGGTGTATTTAATCCATGTTATCGAGTGTAGGAATGATGATGAGAATGGGATTAAATCTAATGGGAAAGGATGCTATATATTACCACATATTGGATTACAATTATCTTGCTATTAGTTCTAATAAATTTAGTGTTTACAAAGTTCTAGTGAACATGGGAAAGGAGAGGGGAAAAATCATGGATAGTTATCATCAATATTTGATAAATATCATATTTATGTAAGAGGTGGATTCATTCATAAATTGGACATCTCGAAGAAAAATTGACAAAAGGTTACGAGGAGGAGAAACAATTAATTAGACATTTGGAAGAAAAAATGACAAAAGGTATGAGGAGGAGAAACAATTGTAAAATCAATAAATTGAAGAAATCAAAGCTCAATTGAAAAACACTAAAGCTATAAATACAAGAGTGAAATCACATGTGGCAACAATAATGCCAAAAATTGAAAAGATGAAAGAGAAATTAAGGAATTACTAAAGAGGAAAGAATAAGTTGAATAAGGAATTAAGTTACATGCAACTTTTGAGTGCCTATATGATGGAGTCAACTTACAAAAACTGGTAAACATATAGAGAAAAAATAGTACTAGTGCATTGGTATTTTCCAAAATAAATTTAATAATTTATACTTTTTTTTAATTATTTAAGTGATCAAATCTTGAAAGCATTACACCAAGGGTGGGCATATTTTAAAGGTCTTAATGCAACGATCATCTAACGGTTTTTTATAGCATGTGGAGGTCAGTATCTAGTAGTAGAGCATAATTTTTTTTAAATGCTTGAGAAACGAAAAAGTTATGGAAAAAACACTAATAGTATGTTTTCTGAGTTAAGGGGTAATGGCACAAGAAAAATGACATGCAACCCATAACACTTTCCAACCTATGCTCTCATTAAAACTCTACATAACACAATAAAACCACAATTAAAACCTTGTTATGCCAACACCCCAGCATAGCTTGTGCTTCAAATCATGAAAGCGGACGTCACACAATCCTCCCAAGCCAATAGCCAATCACACGCCCAAAAAAATCCGTTTTCAAAATTTTAAAATAAAATTCAATGCCATGTTTAACCCACCAAACACCATTGCAAAAAACATCAAAAAACCTTCTTATATTTTTTAATCCACCACGGGGAAAAACTCACAAAATTGCTACATCCTTGCTATGTAGAGACTAATAATGCAAAAAACATTAGAAAACCTTCTTATATTTTTTAATCCACCACGGGGAAAAAACTCACAAATTGCTATATCCTTGCTACGTAGAGACTAATAATAACCCATTCTACATGTGTTGTAGCTACAAAATTGCAATGATACATTTTGCATTAATGGTTGAAATGGTCCATTTTGTAGCGAAATGGACATTTATTACTTCTCTTATATTGAAATGATTCACATGATAAAGCTGCAAAATTGGAATGGTACACTTTGCACAAATAGTTGTAATGATCCATTTTGTAGTGGAGTGGGCATTTATTATTTTTTGTACAAAATTACTTTAGGTAATAAATGTCCATTCCACTACATAATTACTTTATGTAATAAATGGCCATTCCACTACAAAATTTGGTACAAAAGTAATAAAGTGCCCATTTCACTTAAAACATTTCACTTAAAACAGTACCAATTTGTGCAAAATGTACCATTTCAATTTTGGAGATGTAACACATGTGAACCATTTCACATAACTATAGTAAGGTTCATTAAGAAAGTAACGAGCATAGATCCAAATCCTAGCTCTATCAAGCGTCGAGATGGATCAAATCTCTCCAGGTGCAAACCTCTTCTTAGGTATCCATTGATTTGATTCACACCAAAAGACACATTTTTTTATTTAAGGTCCACATATAATATTTTTATTATTAATACTTCATATTATTTATGGCTGACATATACTACTTTTTATTTTGTTATGAACGAACATTGCATAATTTCCCCACACATGGTTTTAAAACCATATGCAAGGCCCTCCTACAACCATGGGTTATTTAGGAGCCCTTGCACATGGTCTTAAAACCATTTGCAAGGCCCTCCTAAACCATGTACAATAAAACCATGAGTTGTTTAGGAGGCCTTGCACATGGTTTAAAAACCTCCTAAACCATGTACAATAAAACCATGGGTTGTTTAGAATGCTTTGTACATGGTTTTAAAACCATGTGGAAGGCCAACATTTTTTTGCTGTTACGGATAATTAAATTTTTACCTTTTTATTGTTTTGTTAGGTAGGAAGATTACAACATCTCCCCCATATTGGATTGTTTTTTTTTTTGCGGATAATTCAATTTTGTGTTTTTTTCTTGACCCACATATTTTTTTTTATGGATGATTAAATTTTTATTTTTTTATTGTTTTGTTAGGTAGGAAGATTACAACATCTCCCCCATATTAGATTGTTTTCGTGGCCGACATTTATTTTGGCCTATTAGAAAATTTATTTTTTATTAATAAAAATAATTTTACTAATGTGATATTATTTTTTATTTTGTGTTACAAAATCTCTCCCATAATATTCACTATCACTATTATTCTTTGCGGACATGTTACAAACATTACATCACGTTACAAGATCTCTCCCATAATATTCACTATCACTATTATTTTTTGCCGACATGTTACAAATGTTACTAACGTTACATCACGTTACGAGATCTCTCCTATAATATTCACTATCACTATTATTTTTAGCCGACATGTTACAAACATTAGTAACGTTACATCACGTTACAAGATCTCTCCCATAATATTCACTATCACTATTATTTTTAGCCGACATGTTACAAACATTAGTAACGTTACATCACGTTACAAGATCTCCCCCATACTGGGCTGTAGAGCGCCTCTCGGTGCAATAAGCAAAGTCATAAATCTTTATAAATTGTGACTTATATAGTTGTATTTAAAACATTTCAAATCCAACTATGTATCTCCTAACCTATACAACATTTATAATATCGCTTAAGAGTACATATTATTTCCTATAACAATTATAATTGTTATGATCCATTGTAACTTCATTACCTTTGTGTTGAGTAATTGTAGAATTGCAATGCTCTATTGACTTTACTATTTTTGAGATAGAATGTATATTTTTTAATTTTGTTGCATTTCAATGTGTTATCCCTAAAGTTGAACCTAGACTACAGGGGTTCAAGCTTAAATAAATCTTTTTCAAAAATATAATGCAATGAAATCAAGATAAAAAATGGGATGGTATGAAATCAAAGCTATAGGAAAATCACATAATCATTAAATAACTGTACAACATAAAATAGTATACACAATCCAATATCAAAGGAACTACGATCATGAATTTATGAAATGAGATTGACTCTGTTATTAAAAGTTTAAAAGATAACTGTATTTCACCATAAGAATCATGTAATGGGATTCAATTGACCATATACAGGATAAATCACAAGAAATACAATTCATAAAATACATAGCCAAATCATAATCATACTCATATCAAAGCAGAACTTGTTATTTAATATGTAAGGTATTTCATGTCATACAGAATGTCATCAAAACTGGATCTCCATAACTCCAATTGCCCCGCTTTCTCATCTAGTGACTATCCTTATATACAAAATATCTGCTTTTCTAAGATAGCTATAAGATCCTACTTCTATGGATCGAGCTCTTTCAAAAATAGAAAGGTCAATCTCCTTTAAATAGTTTTTTAATACAAGTGTAAAATAAAAGAGACATCTATCAACGAACAAAATTGCTTTCAAAAGAAAATTATAACTCTAAATCTAAAGACTTTTAGAAGCCTCTGCCAAGATAGTTAGATCACTTAAAACCTGGGACCACTTTTGCAACCTGGCAAACTCAACATCTTTGTTCTCCTCCTTACTCTGAGCCTTCATGTGTTCAAGCTACTTCTGGATGGTTCTTTTTTCCTTTAGAATATCTTTAGATATTGACAACAATTTTTGATAATCTGCCTCCTTATCCTCCAGATCCTCTCGAAGTCTTTTATTTTCTGTCATTAACTTTTCATTAATGTTATGTAAAAACCTAGTTTGCTCCTTGTATGTCTGCAATCATTTTCTTGACTTGATTTAATTTTGGAGTTATTTCAATGTCTTCTTCTTTCAATGGACCTCATCTTCATGTGGAATCCTTGATGCCGAGCAATCATCTGAATCAATTTGTTTGTTTGTACAAAATATTTCTGGTATAAACCCTGCAACTCCCTGAACATCAATGAACTTTTCATTATCTGAACAATACTGACCTTTGGATGTGTGTACAGTTTCTTCGCTGAAAGCATCATCTATCATCATGATTTCCTCACATTATTCATGTGCTAATTTCATCTCTGCCTGCAACTTCCTTCTTAACCTAGTCCTAGGTTTCACATCCATGCTCTCTGACCTCAAGAGCTGATCACGAGCTTCATTCTTTGAAGTTATATTCTTTAACATAACACTTAATTTTTTAGGGTTTTCATCTGTGAATGAAGCTTCAGGACATAAACTTTTCTGAACTGGTTTTTCTATAAAACCCTTACCTTCCTCTACAACAGTTTCAATTTGTTTTTCGTGATTTGTTGTTTGCTGGTCTGAGTCTTCCATTACCCTTTTTCCTTTCTCTTTAGTCTTTTCTTCGAAACCTAGCTCTGACAGCAGAGTTTCCCAAGTTCGTCCTTCCCTGTACAATTGTGCAACAATCAACAGTTTTATTAAACCTTGATGGTATACTGAACGAGCAGTATGCTCTGGATGGCCCTGAACCCATGCAATCATCTTTTGCAGGCTCTTTAATAGGTAGAATGGGAGATTGAGCTTCAAGCTTCCATTAAGGTGCATCAACAAATGTAGATGGCATTTGAGAACCCTGTCATACCGACCATCGCATGTAATATAATTTTGCACCATTTCTAAGGGAATTTTCCAGTTAGGTTTTATCTTGCTTACATGGATACCATTCTTCCATTCTAATTTTTCAAAACCTGGCATTAAGAACTCACTGTAATCTCCTTGAAAGTATTGTTGCTTAAATCATCTTTCCCCTTACGTCGAAACATCTATTGCTTCAGCAATAGATTCTTCATTTACCCTGACTGTTAAACTCTTAAGCTGAACCATTTCATCTTTATAATTTTTGATAAAAGCCAAAGTTACGTGTGAATGATAACCCTGCAATTTTTTGTAGAAAGCAAACCATCCAGCATTCTTCATCAACTCGGTTGACCTTGTAAACTTCAGTATCCATTATGTGTTATTTGGTTCCAATTTGCAAATCAGGCCTCCTGGTTTTCTTCTCACCTCGATTTCTAAATCCTCTTCCTCTGTTATCTTCGACATTTCTGCAACCCTTTCACAATATACACTTCCAAGAAGAATTTATGCTGTTTTTGTTTCTCTGTAACAGTTTACATTGAACTGCAGAAGACTATACTATGTAAAATTTGCCCCTCATCAAGAACGAAAATACAGGAACAAATCAAATCCCTGTTATTTTCAGATCTACTGTACATATTATTTCCAGATTTCGGGATCTAGCACAATAAATTTCCATAGCATAAAAACAGTCTCTAATGATATTCACCAAGTTTGAAAGAGAATTTGAGCACGACAGACTTTAGGGAAAATAAAAGATTATTATGAATATGCCAACATCGCCATCGTTGGTACCGGCACTCATTACATAAAATGCCTCGATTTCATATTCAAAACACTTGTGCAAGCCAATGAGTGACATGATGTAAAACATGATTACTTAAACATGACCGCTTTTAAGAAATGATTATACAAAGTACCGAGCCTGTCCACATAAATATGTTTACATATACCATAGTTTCATTGCGCCGATGAATAAAATTATTAATGAAATACTTTGAAAAATGTTGCCAGTTTGAGAAATGCTGCCAGTTTAAAAAATGCTGCCAGTTTGAAAAACGCTGCCAATTTGAGAATCCTATTCATAATATAAAACCTCTTGCACTTAATATAAGTTCATAGCTTTAAATAAGTGATGATTTGAGGCTTCAAAAGATATAATAAGAAAAATATAAAAATAATGGGATTCAAAAAAGGTGTAAAACAAGGTAAAAGTTAAAAAACAAAAACTCATCATAATCAAAAACCTATAAAACCCACGGGGGCTTCACTTTTTGACCAATATCCTATCACGTTAGTTCATATTGTGGGTTTTAAAATTATCAAAAATTAAACCAATATATTGCAGGTATTGGTGGGGGTGAGGGGTTTAAGGTGGGGGTGGGTAGTGTGGTTTATAAGGATTGAGGTATAAAAAGGGTTGCGGAGGAGGTTTTAAGTATTGGGAGGGGGTTTCAACAAAAAGATTTTGGGTCAATATCTCTGGAAATTAAGGGTATTCTTTAATATCCCATGATCACACGTGCTATGTGGGAGGTTCACTAACTAAAGTCCTCGTGATAAAACCCTAAGATAAAAAAATTAAACGACCTTAGAGATAACATCTGGCTCCATTTGGGGACAAAGTTTTCCCTGTGAAACTTTGAGAACATGTTGACCTGTGCCTTTCCAATGAAACCATCTCTGATAACTACACCCTGTCCTACCATTCACTCCTTTGAAAATAAGAAATACTAGTGCCTTGTTTCCATTGGGATGGAGTCTTTTTATCTTATTCCTAACCTATTTTAATATTTGAAAACCTGCTCTTCTTATACTGCAAAAACAAACTGCAAATTCAAACTGCTCATACTACAAACTTAAGGAACTGCTTGAAGCATCAAGCTTATTTATTTATAGCTCCCATTCTAATCATCTGCTTTCTTTTGATTAGGTAAAATCATGCTTCCAATGAAGCCATACAAATATCTGACTAACTGGTAAAACTTCTGATCTGGAGATGAAGAATAAAGGAGCCCATGGAATATCAAAATTCATTTCAAAAGAAGAGAAAAGCCAACCTTTATTTGACAAAAACAATCTGACATTTGAGCTGCTCAAAGACTCCATATAATCAACAAATGGATCAATGAAGCTATAAAGAAATACCTCTTGCTGAAGATCAAAATATCTCTGTATATCCTCTTCCTCATAATGGCTGCCACTTTCAGCTACCTGCAAATGTAAACATGGCTGCAGCTTGATTTTTTTGCTAATCATAGGTTGTTTGATATTTTCTGCAAATCTAGTTTGAAACATGATGAATGAAGGCCTACTGGATTGCAAATATGGATGCTCAATGTTTTCTACGGATTCAGGGTAATTGATTTTTACACAATGTTGTTCCTTATCAAAATTTGATTCATAGTTGTCATACATCCGTTGACTGCTCCTCAAATCAACAAAAGATGATGTAGGGATCTGCTCTTTTTCATCTGAATACTCATCATAGATTGGCATATCTTTAGAGTGAATCAGTTGATGCTGATCCCAATCTAGAACTTCAATGTCTTCATCATAAAATGGAGCATTCTGATTGATTTCTAAAGATGAAGATTTCTGTTCTATGATGCTATCATCAACTTTAATATCAAAATTTTGAAAAATTTCTTGTTGTAAAACAGAATTAGAGGAAGATAATAGATCGTCTTCCTTCTTCATAGCATAACCATTAGCTTCATCTTTACTACTGGAAGAATCTACTTCTAAACCCTGGATATATAATGCATATCCCCACGGTGGCTTCACTTATTAACCAATATCCTATCACGTTAGTTCATATTGTGGGTTTTAAAATTATCAAAAATTGAACCAATATATTGCAGGTATTGGGGGGGATAAGTGGTTTAAGGTGGGTGTGGGTAGGTTGGTTTATAAGGATTGAGGTATAAAAAGGGGTGGGGAGGAGGTTTTAAGTATTGAGAGGGGGTTTCAACAAAAATACTTTGGGGCAATATCTCTAGAAATTAAGGGTATTCTTTAATAACCCACGATCGCACGTGCTATGTGAGAGGTTCACTAAGTGAAGTCCCCGTGCATATCCCCTACAACAATGCTCAAAAAGACACTCAGCTGGGTAAATCCTCTTACAATATGAATAAAAGGCATCTTGAAAATATTTCAAAGAGGAAATACTGGAAGCAGGAAGAGTTCTGTACCATTGTCTCTCACAACCATCTAGTGAATATATGAACATTTTCATCAATACATCTTCATGATGTATACTCAACTGATCCATGTATTGATGAAATTTTATTACATGATGTGCCAGATTGTTCTCTTCCTTTTCTCGGAATTGCAGAAGAAAATATCCCCATTCATCAATGATAGGTACTATATTTGGAAAGCCAAGAACATTTGAGAAATTGAGCGGAGAAAATCTCTGTGCCAACATAGTTTCAAAAAACTTTGACATCTTGTAAAATCGCCTCTGGATTCTTCAAACATGGAGTCGCTCGGTGAATAAATCTGTAGTCAAATTAGTGCCTTGCTCCTGTCCACCATCAAGAGCTAGATCTAATCGCTGTCATTCTTTTCTGGGGAAGATATCCTTTCATTTCTCCGTCCCTAGCAACGGCGCCAGAAGATGTTATCCCTAAAGTTGAACCTAGACTACAGGGGTTCAAGCTTAAAGAAATCTTTAAAAAAAATATAATTCAATGAAATCAAGATAAAAAAATGGGCTGGTATGAAATCAAAGCTATAGGAAAATCACATAATCATTAAAGAACTGTACAACATAAAACAATATACAAAATCCAATATCAAAGGAACTACGATCATGAATTTATGAAATGAGACTGACTCTGTTATTAAAAGTTTAAAAGATAACTGTATTTCACCATAAGAATCATGTAATGGGATTCAATTGACCATATACAGGATAAATCACAAGAAATACAATTCATAAAATACACAGCCAAATCATAATCATACTCATATCAAAGCAAAACCTATTATTGAAGATGTAGAGTATTTCATGTCATAGAGAATGTCATCAAAATTGGATCTCCATAACTCCAATTGCCCCCCTTTCTCATCTAGTGACTATCCTTATATACAAAATATCTACTTTTCTAAGATAGCTATAAGATCCTACTTCTATGGATCGAGCTCTTTCAAAAATAGAAAGGTCAATCTCCTTTAAACAGTTTTTTAATACAAGTGTAAAATAAAAGAGACACTGTGTCAACAAAAAAATTGCTTTCAAAAGAAAATTATAACTCTAAATCTAAAGACTTTTAGAAGCCTCTGCCAAGATAGTTAGATCACTTAAAACCTGGGACCACTTTTGCAACCTAGCAAACTCAGCATCTTTGTTCTCCTCCTTACTTTGAGCCTTCATGTGTTCGAGCTACTTCTGGATGGTTCTTTTTTTCTTTAGAATATCTTTAGATATTGAGAGAAATTTTTGATAATCTGCTTCCTTATTCTCCAGATCCGCTCGAAGTCTTTTATTTGCTGTCATTAACTTTTCATTAATGTTCTGTAAAAACGTAGTTTGCTCCTTGTATGTTTGCAATGATTTCTTGACTTGATTTAATTCTGGAGTTATTTCAATGTCTTCTTCTTTCATATGGACCTCATCTTCCTGTGGAATCCTTGATGCTAAGCAATCGTCTGAATCAACTTGTTTGTTTGTACAAAATATTTCTGGTATAAACCCTGCAACTCTCTGAACATCAATGAACTTTTAATTATCTGAACAATACTGACCTTTGGATGTGTGTACAGTTTCTTTGCTGAAAGCATCATCTATCATCACGATTTCCTCACAGTCTTCATGTACTGATTTCATCTCTGCCCGCAACTTCCTTCTTAACCTAGTCCTAGGTTTCACATCCATTCTCTCTGACCTCAACAGCTGATCACGAGCTTCATTCTTTGAAGTTATATTCTTTAACATAACACTTAATTTTTCAGGGTTTTCATCTGTGAATGAAGCTTTAGGACATAAAAGTTTATGAACTGGTTTTTCTATAAAACCCTTACCTTCCTCTACAACAGCTTCAATTTGTTTTTTGTGATTTGTTGTTTGCTGGTCCGAGTTTTCCATTACCCTTTTTCCTTTCTGTTTAGTCTTTTCTTCAAACCCTAGCTCTGACGGCAGAGTTTCCCAAGTTCATCCTTCCCTGTGCAATTATGCAACAATCAACAATTTTATTAAACCCTGATGGTATACTGAACGAGCAGTATGCTCTGGATGGCCCTGAACCCATGCAATCATCTTTTGCAGGCTCTTTAATAGGTAGAATGGGAGATTGAGCTTCAAGCTTCCATTAAGGTGCATCAACAACCATAGATGGCATTTGGGAACCCTGTCATACCGACCATTGCATGTAATATAATTTTGCACCATTTCTAAGGGAATTTTTCTGTTAGGTTTTATCTTGTTCACATGGATACCATTCTTCCATTCTAATTTTTCAAAACCTGGCATTAAGAACTCACTGTAATCTCCTTGAAAATCTTGTTGCTTAAACCATCTTTCCCCTTGCGTCGGAACATCTATTGCTTCAGCAATAGATTCTTCATTTACCTTGACTGTTAAACTTTTAAGCTGAACCCTTTCATCTTTATAATTTTTTATAAAAGCCAAAGTTACCTGTGAATGATAACCCTGCAATTTTTTGTAGAAAGCAAACCATCCATCATTCTTCATCAACTAGGCTAACCTTGGAAACTTCAGTATCCATTCTGTGTTATTGGGTTCCAATCTGCAAATCAGGCCTCTTGGTTTTCTTCTCACCACGATTTCTGAATCCTCTTCCTCTATTATCTTCGACATTTGTGCAACCCTTTAACAATATACACTTCCAACAAGAATTTATGCTGTTTTTGTTTCCTTGTAACAGTTTACATCGAACTGCAAAAGACTATACTATGTAAAATTTTCCCTCATCAAGAACGAAAATACAGGAACAATTCAAATCCCTGTTATTTTCAGATCTACTGTACATATTATTTCCAGATTTCAGGATCTAGCACCATAAATTTCCATAGCATAAAAACAGTCTCTAATGATCTTCACCAAGTTCGAAAGAGAATTTGGGCATGACAGACTTTAGGGAAAATAAAAGATTATTATGAATTTGCCAACACCACCATCGTTGGTACCAGCACTCATTACATAAAATGCCTCGACTTCATATTCAAAACACTTGTGCAAGCAAATGAGTGACACGATGTAAAACATGATTACTTAAACAAGACTGCTTTTAAGAAATGATTATACAAAGTACCGAGTCTGTACACATAAATATGTTTACATATACCATAGTTTCATTGCACATGAAATACTTTGAGAAATGCTGCCAGTTTGAGAAATGCTGCTAGTTTGAAAAATGTTGCCAATTTGAAAATCCTATTCATAATATAAAACCTCTTACACTTAATATAGGTTCATAGCTTTAAATAAGTGATGATTTGAGGCTTCAAAAGGTATAATAAGAAAAATATAAAAATAATGAGATTCAAAAAAGGTGTAAAACAAGGTAAAAGTTAAAAAACAAAAACTCATCATAATAAAAAACCTATAAAACCCTAAGATAAAAAATTAAACAACCCTCTTAGAGATAACACAATGATACCCTCAATACAACAAAACCCAGAAAAAACTGCATTTTGAAATTATTTACAACTGTAATATTGCAATGACTCATTTTTAATGGTTGCAATCATTGTTAAATGCAGAATCACTATGGTCCATTGTGAGCAAAGTTCGCTGACAGTAATTCCCTATTTTTGCAGTACTGCAATTAACACTATTGCATAACTACAACGGTCAATTTTAAATAATGGTTCACAGAGTTGCAATGGTCGATGGTTCAGTACTTTTGTTGCATTGAGTTTACCATTAGTACAGAATGTTCTACAATTATTCCATTTTACAATAGCCATTCAGAGATGCCATGATCTGGTGAGATGGCTCAGTGCTTTTGTTCCATTTATTCTATTTTACCATAGTCATTCAGAGATGCCATGATTCGTTCTGGTCAGATGGCTCAGTGCTTTTGTTTTGGTGCATGGCATGCAACAAGCATTGCTTTTGTTTTGTTGCATAGCATGCAATAAGAATTGGGTAGCTTAGCAATTAATGCTAGCTGCATATCAAGATTGAATCTTGGATTAATTCTAACTAATGGTATCAGGGTAGGAATTTCAAATGACGACATCTGTCGAAATTGCCAGTAATAATCAAAATCTGAAACTTTTTCTGTATTCTAAGCTAGATTTTGACCATTTCTGTAAAATCTTAGCTGTGTTTGACGGGTAAATTGATCCATGACGGTATATGAGTACAACATTAATTGCTAAGTTGTCTAATGTTTATTGCAAAAAGTAGCAGATTAATGATTACTGTCCCAATCTTATTGTTGACTGACCAGCAATGAACACGTAGCAGCAATCATTGCCCCCCAGGATGATTAATTTTGACCATTGCAAAAGCATTTAACTGACCATTCAATTAAATAAACATGTAGTAGCAGTCGTTGCTTTTGCGACAGCTTGATTAATTTTGGCCATTACAAAAGCATTTAACTGACCAATACAATTGGTTAATTATTATTTTTCTATCGAATGGTCCATTCAGTGCAATTCCCACGTTCTTGTTTGGCTCATTAATTTTATTCCATTGAATGGACTGTTGAAAAAATGTAATTACTCGCAGATCTCTACCTGGCTTCCAACTGACTCTATCAGAGTCTGTACAAGCCATGATCTTGTCTGTCAGTCTGACAAGAAGGAAAAGTCCACAAGTAGGTAGCGTAATTCAATCGAATTTATTTCAGAAGCTAATTTGTTAGGTAGATAGTTATTGCAGTGATTAATGGAAAGTAAGTCGGCAAGTAAGTCGGCCTATGCTGAAGCAATTTTTAGATTGCCTATAAATAGAAGAAGCATTTTGTATTTTAGTTTACACAGGAACATAGACACAAGAGAGACATTAGATAGTAGAGGAACTCCGGGTGAAAAAGAGAAGTTGAAGCTCAAGCTTCTGTGCATGTGATTTAGTCGGAGAGCTGAAGCTCTGTGGACCGACGAGTTTGTAACAGACAAGTTTGTATTACTTTGTATTTCCAAATAGTTAATATATGAAATAGTTTGTGGTTGAATTCATGATTATTTGGCCGCACATATTTCCATATTTACTTCTGTAAATGTCTTTTACAATTACTGATAAGTAAAAGAACAAGAACTCATAAAAATCTCTCGGCGTGAAAGTTTGAGGTTTTACGGCACTTTGGTCGACTCAAGTCTTCCTACATATTTGGGCATATGTTTTTCATAAGTTATTTGGATTTGTAAAAGTGAGTAGTTTATTTCATCTTACTCACAGGTAGAATCAGTTGTAAATTCTTAAGTCTTTAGACTAAGAAATATATTCTATCATCCTAATCCCAGATAACGTGATCACATTAGGCATCAACTTGATCGCAGATAAGTTGATCGCATCAGGCATCAACTTGATCGCAGATAAGTTGATCGCATCAGGCATCAACTTGATCACAGATAAGTTGATCGCATCAGGCATCAACTTGATCGCAGATAAGTTGTTCACAGGTATCAACTTGACCGCAGATAAGTTGATCGCACATATCAACTTGATCGCAGACATTAACTTGGTCACTGTAAAAAGGTGGTCGCAGTAAAAACAGGTCGGAGTTAAAAAGTGAAATTAATTTTTTTAAAATATTGACTGAGCGCTAAACCCAAGTTTAGTCGGCTCGGTTTTGGGCTATCTGGTATCAGAGCGAGGTTATATCAGACCAAGGTTTATATCAGCCCAAGATTTTAGGAAAGAAATCTTGTCCTAAAAAGAGGAAATTAATTTTCTACGGAAAGTTAATTAAAAATTAAAAATGGCGTCCACTTCTGGTTCATTGCAATCTCCAAGTTTTACAGGAAATAATTATGAATATTGGTCTTTAACAATGATGGCTTTATTCAGAGGTCAAGATGTCTGGGAGATAGTCCAACATGGTTATGCAGAACCAGTAGACATGGCAGCATATAACAATCTCACACAGGCTCAGAAAGATGTCTTGAGAGAACAGAGGAAGAGAGATGGAAAATCTCTATTCTTCATACATCAAGCTATGCATGAGAGCATACTCCCAAGAATAGCAGCAAAGACTAATGCCAAGGAAGCATGGGATACATTGGAGACTGCCTATCAAGGTTTGGATAAGGTAAAGACATCCAAGCTGCAGATTCTGAGAAAAGATTTTGAATCTCTGTGCATGAAAGATTCAGAGAATGTAGACACATTCTACACCAGAGTTGTTGGGTTGATAAACCAACTGAAATCTCATGGAGAACCCGTATCAGACCAAAGGGTTGTTGAAAAAATTCTCAGAAGTCTTCCCCCAAGATTTGAAAATTTGGTTGTGACCTTAGAGGAACACACAAACATGGCGACATTTAGCATTGATGAGCTGCAAGCTTCACTCATCAATCATGAACACAGAATCAACAAATCACAGACATCATTGGAAGGTGCATTTGCAGCACAGTCATCCATAAGCCGTGGTAGAGGCAGGGGGAGAAACAACTTCAGAGGCAGAGGAAGAAGTTCTTCAAGAGGAGGATGAGGCAGAAGTCCTGCAAATGTCGGTGGCAGAGGAGATAACCAGAACCCAAGTCAGCCAAGTGGCCAGAGGTTTGATAAATAAAAAATTCAATGTCATTACTGTAAGACGTTTGGTCATTATGCATATGAATGCAGGAAGAAACAATATGACCAAGGAAGACAAAGCCCAAGTCAGTCAACCAGCACCAACACTTCAACAGGTGTAATGTTAATAGCATCGACATCTCCACTTGAATGCAATGCTGTTCAAGAAAGTCCACATGACATATGGTACTTAGACTGAGGATGCAGCAACCACATGACTGGTAATTTAAATCTGTTTTCCAGTCTAGACACTTCAGTTAAAACTGATGTTACACTTGGAAACAATGTCCAAATTACTGTCTTAGGAAAAGGCACTGTTGATATTCTAACCAAACAGGGGGAGAGTAAGTATATCCCTGATATCTATCATGTCGAAGGTCTGAAACATAATTTGTTAAGCATTGGACAGTTGTTACAAAAGGGTTATAGAGTCTACATGGAAGATGAACACTGTATGATCAAAGACAAGTGTCCAAGCGACCAGCTGATAGCAAAAGTGCCAATGACAAGCAACCGCTTGTTTCCATTAAGGATAGTTCCCAACATAAAAGGGAAGACAAAGACAGGAGTTACATTCAAGGCAGAAAGTGAAGAAACAGTCAAGATCCTCGACAAGAGAGAAAATTGCAGCGCTAATTTGCAAGCTGCATTTCAGATAGAAGTTCAGGATGAATCCTGGTTGTGGCATTTTAGATTTGGACATCTAAATTTTGGTGGGCTGAAGCTACTGCACACAAAGAATATGGTGAAGGGATTACCATTGATTGACAGAACAGAGAGGGTTTGTGAAGGCTGCATTTTTGGTAAGCAGCACAGCGAGACATTTCCAGTTGGAAAATCCTATAGAGCACGCACACCACTTGAAATTGTGCACTCTGACATCTGTGGTCCAATGCAGACATCATCCATTGGTGACTGCAAGTATTTTCTAACATTTATTGATGACTACTCAAGAAAAACATGGGTATATTTCTTGAAACACAAATCTGATGCATTTGGTTACTTTCAGTAGTTCAAGGCACTCATGGAGAACCAGAGTGGACACCGCATCAAGATCTTAAGGACTGACAGAGGAGGTGAATATGTTTCAAATGAATTCCTAAATTTTTGCAAGACCCATGGCATACAGAAACAATTCATTGCACGGTATACACCTCAGCAGAACGGTATTGCTGAAAGAAAGAATAGAACCATCATGGAGATGGCACGCAGCATGTTGGCAGCCAAGCATTTGCCAAATGAGTATTGGGGTGAAGCAGTCGCAACTGCTGTATACATTATGAACCGATGTCCAACAAATAGTGTGAAGAACAAAGTTCCCCAAGAAGCATGGACATGTATGAATCATAGTGTCTCACATTTAAAAGTTTTTGGTTGTGTTGCATATGCTCATATCCCAGATGAGCTGAGAAGAAAGCTAGACAAGAAGGGACAGAAATGTATTTTTGTCGGCTATTCAGAAGACATAAAAGCATACAAGTTGTATGACCCCGTCACAAGGAAAGTCATAATCAGTCGGGATGTTCAATTTGTTGAGAATGAATCATGGGATGGAACCGTTGACACAAATGTCAAGATTGTGTCGAACATCGACAATGATGATATGGAAGAGGAAGTGGTTCAAATACCACATGTAAGTCAACCGGTTGGAGCACCGTCGACTCCCATGAAACCAAGACATGGTTCAGCACAAGGACCATTGACACAAGTAGCAACTCAAGCTACACCGACAAGTAAACCAAGAGGACAGCAGACTCCATCAAGCATTTCCTCGAGGTCGACATCGACAGAACCGGTGAAGACAAGAAGTCTGCGAGAGATATATGAAGCTGGTACACCTAATTCATTCTCTCTGTTTGCATTATTTTCCCCTATATATGATCCACTAACATTTGAAGAAGCTGTTGAAGAAGAAGTATGGGCACAAGCCATGGATGAAGAAATATAATGCATTGAGAAAAACCAGACATAGGAACTGGTCGATGTACCAAAAGACAAAGATGTAATTAGTGTCAAATGGATTTATAAGACAAAGCAAGATGCTGATGGAAATGTGCAAAAGCACAAAACGAGAATGGTAGCAAGAGGGTTCACACAGCAACCCGACATCGACTTCAATGAAACGTTTGCACCTGTTGCACGCATGGATACAGTCAAAACAGTTTTGGCCATTGCTGCACAAAACAAATGGCATGTTCATCAAAT
>LPNX010289423.1:19206-42761 GCA_001517045.1 Pseudotsuga menziesii
ATAGTTCAAACACAATCTACCTCCATACAGCTAGAAGACAATAGATTCACACCACCAAAGCACAACACAATCCAGACCTCCAAATTCTCTTTTTTCTCAAAAATGTATACAAATTACAAGTGCAAGCCCTTCGTAATACATTCCAACTAGTTTGAAAGGGAAAGAGCATTGCTTTATTTATAGCAAAAATGGTCTCGGGGGTGCACCACCTACACTGAAAGAAGTTCAGTTGAACCGAGTCCAACTAAGTTGGAGTGAAGTGGAACTGGAGAGGCAACTGCTCCTCTCTCCACCAAACTCCAACAACCCACTCTTCAAAAGCCACATCATTCCAATGATTTGTTTGCTTCATGAGGTTAGCGCTTGTTTCCCTTCACGCTCGAGTTTAACCCAAATATGGCATCACCATTTAACACATGCGATTTCATTTCATAAATGATACATCATACTATAACTTAAACCAAGGTTTCTTAATACTTTATCACATGAAGAGGGGTCCACCTCTCTTCCAACTCAACTCTCACACATATTGGCACTTTCTCTATGAGTTGACATCACCATCCATTTCAAAACGTTCGCTCCCTCCTTTTTAACCAAAGTTTTTAAACGCTATCACACTTTGAAGAGGGTCGCATGACATGGGGGACCCATTGCAATGTCATTCCATCATTTTTTTAATTGATTTTTTGACTTTTTCAATTTTTGACTTTGGTGCTAATTTGTTGCACTTTTAGCATTAAAATGCCAATTTGATGCTCGTTAGCTTAAATAATGCTCCACAGGATGTTTTAGATGCCCAAAATATTAATTTTTGTCAGAGGTCTCCACTTGCTCTGAGAAGTTAGGATAATAAATCTGGCAACAAAATTCACTAAACCAATATGAACTATACTTCAAATCTATTTAGAACTTGCAGCACATGAAGATCTTTACACAAATAGGCAATCACATATGACACAAAATTCACCTTGGGAACCCCAATGGGGAAAACTAGCAAACTATGGGGCTTTCTACTTTTTCGAGCCCAGAGCAACCCCATAAATATAGAAGAGGTACAAAATGAGTTTAGATACAAGCAGATGAACCTAAAGGGCCAAAGCCCTAGATCTGTAGCAGTTTCAGTTGCTGCCCTTGGAAAACGCACCCTCAACAGTACATCCTCACGCTGGATTTCTCAACCCAAACTCTATTGATCACTGAACGCTTTACTCTTTGTCTAACTCTCTGATGAATTCTCCCTCAGATTAGTGCCCTGATCTGCTCGGCTTTGGAAGATAAACAATGTCCTCAAACTCAGAAAACGCTCCCCAACTGTATAACTGTGTCCTCACTCCTCTAAGGCATGTCTCAACCGATCTTCTCTCAGTCAGTCTCTGACTGATCACTAAAGACCTTTCCTCAATTCTTGAAGAAGACCCTCAGCTCTCTGGGCCCTCTCATCCCCCAGCACGTATGCATCAACTCTTTCACGTCCCACACGTGTGACGTGTTGCTGCTCACTTCCTCCTTTATTTGTTCATTCTGGTGCTGCTTTTCAGTCTTTAAAACTACCTCGTAAATTACTTTTGACATTGTATCAAAAGAAAGGATTCTTGAATCTCTGAAGATCTGTCCACTCTACTTCCTCAAGAATGCGCTCCTAGTTGTTCCAACAGTAAGCGCCCTTTCCTTGATACGTGTAGCCCTGATCCATAGTCCTGTGAAGATGAACTTTCTCCCTCTCTGCACAAGAAGTGTGTTAAACTAAACAATCAGACTTCCTTTTATAAGTCACTAAGAAATTAGGTTACCAAAACCCTAATTTGGGTTCCAAAACCTTAATTTCACTTTCATGCAAAATTAGTCATTTGCATCTTGTTAATATTTCAACAGTCCCTCTTAACAAGGAAAGCATTCTGAACAACTCTCATTTTGTCCCTAAAATATACAAACTTACTTTTCCCTAAGGACTTTGTAAGAATATCTGCAACTTGTTCATCTGTAGGAAAATATTGAAGCTTAACAACACCCTTTTGAACATGATTACAGATGAAATGATATCTAATCTCAATATGTTTGGATCTATCATAAAATACTGAAATCTCCGTGAGTTTCATGCAACTTTGATTATCACGGTAGATCATAGTTGGCTCCAACTAAGGGTCAAATAAACTCACTAACATCTTGCGAAGTCAAATAGACTCGTTGCTAGCTAGACTGGCTTCCATGTATTTTGCCTCAGCAGATCTCAAAGCTACCGACTTTTGTTTCTTGCTAAACCACGACACAATTGCCGAACCCAAGTTGAAACAACACCCTAAAGTGCTTTTCTTGTCCACTGCACTTCCTTCCCAGTTAGAATCTGTATGGCCAGTCAACTCTATTCCATCCCTCCTCTCATAGTTCAAACCATAGTCTATAGTACCGTTAAGGTACCTGAGCACATGCTTAGCAGCCACCCAGTGCGCTCTTCTGGGTTCCACCATATACTGACTCAAGGTGTTGACTGCATAGCTAAGATCAGGTCTAGTGTTAACCAAATACATCAGAGATCCTATCAACTGACGATACTTGGTTGGATCAACCAACTCTCCCTCAAAAGTCCCCAACTTCTTCTAGTTGGTAGGCATAGGTGTGGTCAAAGGTCTGCAATCCTCCATTTGAAATCTTTTCAAGATGTTAACAACATATTTCCCTTGTCCTAGAAAAATATGCACATCCTTCTGCCAGAAATCCATGCCCAAAAAATAGTGGACAAGAATGTCTTTCATCTCAAAATCTGAAGCAAGATCTTTCTTGTAGCTAGCTATGAGTTTCTTAGCTCCTGTAATAAACAAGTCATCAACATACAGGACAAGAATGAGAGTATCCCCTTCGACTACTATGAAGTAGAGGTTGGGATTCGCCTCTCTTTTGAAACCCCATTTGCTTTAAGTAGCCATCTATTCTTGAATACCAAGCTCTTGGAGCTTGCTTCAGACCATACAAGGCTTTCTTTAGCTTGCACACATGAGAATCTCTCCCATGTTGTTCAAAACCCATCGGTTGCTCAATGTAAGCTTCCTCTTCTATAACTCCATTTAGAAATGCAGTCTTCACATCCATCTGATGGATCTTCCATCCCAGTTCTGTAGCAATGGAGATAATATCTCTAATTGAAGTGTATCTAGGAACCAATGCGAAAATCTCATCATAATCAATCCCCTCAACTTGAGAGAATCCTCATGCTACAAATCTAGCTTTATACTTCCAAATGCTACCATCTGCACAATCTTTAATTTTATAGAGCCATTTGGAAGTTACTACAGACTTCCCTTCAAGTCTCGACACAATTTCCTAGACATCATTTTTCGTGATGGAAGTGTTATCACATATACATTCTGCAGCTGGGCTACCATAATCCAGCATACATACTTGTCGCTTTTTCTATTTCGGGCTATTTTTCACATGGGGTATTAGCATGGATCTTTACAACTTCAACCATTCCAGAGCCTTGTTTATCAAATGTTCCTTGCCAGGACTGAGATTCAGAAGTCCATGGAGATGCTTTTGGTAATGATCTAGTTCATTGTAGCAGAGCAGCAAATCAGAGTTGGTACAAACAGTTATAGAGAGGCTTATCAGTTGGAGATAGGTATATTTGGTGAGATCATGTATACATGTCCTTGGTTTGATTTTTTCTCTATGATGTATATCAAACGCCTTTGTTTATCATCTTGGGTTGATTATGGTGACCTATACTTATGTTTATTGTTTCTCTAACCTGTTTTATGATTAATCGAGGGACTTGATGTAAAGATTGTTGCTTTTGACATGCTTGTACAAATAGTAAACCTTAGCGCTAGGTTGGTTCCATTTATCACTTGCTCCGTCCATCCAGTTTCATCCATTGTAAACTTATCCTATGAATTAGACTGTTTGAGACTCGTGAGATTGAAGATCTTTTCCCCATTTTGACCTCTATGCATGATGGATCCCATGTTGTTTTGTGTCTCAGCTCTGAGTTGTGCAACAAAACTTGTCGAATATCCTTCTGGGCCAGGAGAACCTGCTGGTGTTGGTTCCTAAGCTTAGGCGAGTTGGGTTTTGAAGCCTTGACCTCTTTAGTTGGTTTCCCCCGATGTTTGGTCTTGACTGTGGATATTCCCCCTAGTTGCTCGAGAAGTTGTCAGCTAAAACTTGAAGCAATATGACTATTGCCGCCAAATTTGCACCTCGAGCCACATGGCAGAAATCTTCAAGCCACTGGGTGCGACCTTGGGGGAAAGCAAGAGTCAAGTGCTGTCATTTAATCTTGACTCCTCCGTCTAGGCTCTCTCCTAGCGAAGCCAAGGCACGTGGTCCCTAGTAAAATAAACTATGGTGTTTAATCTATGAAAATGAAACAATTAGTTTAGGAGATGAGATAAATAAAACCTTGAAACAAAGATAACTGCAAATGATTTAAATAACTAGCATAAATAACATTCCACAACACAATGATTAACCTAATCATAAAATAAGCAAGATTGCCTAAAAGGACTAGTGCCAATGGAGTGCTTTTGTAAAGGGTTTCTAGTGAAGTCTCGATAAGTATTGCAGTTGTCTCGGTTGGTCAATTTTAGAATTATTAAATGAGTAATTAGGGAGTGGGTCAATTCTTGGTAAATTTTATTAAAGATGAGTTAATGATCTTTATTATTACGGGGAGATGGTATTCTAGATATACTCGGGGGTACGAGGAATGTGTCTGGATTTACCAAGGATTGGCTCTCACAGTGACATGTGGGCTAGATGGAGTCGCAGGGATGTGTTCAACACTACACCAAAACGAGGGTGTGGCCTGACGGTACCTTGCGGTCCCTTTCTATTGGTTCTTGCTTCACTTGCACAATTTCCCCACAACTTGGTAAAATCGCTTGAAGTGTCAGATTTTCACTTGTAGGGATTAATTGATGTGTTTTGCTAATTACTAGACACTTCAATCCATTTTTGATTGTCCCACCGATCGAGCCAAAGGCCTGCATTGGTCACAAGAGCATAAGTGTGAGTTTTTTAAATCTCAATGCTGATACTCTCGTTACCGGGAACACAGCTGGATTGATTAATTTTACTTTTGGAACTCAAAATAAACTGAAAAAAAATTAAAGAAAAACTGAAAGAAAAAGAAAAAAGTGATACAGTGCGAATCCCCCCTGGGGGGATGGGGTGTGGGCACTTGGCTGCCCACTTGTTTCTCTTCTTTACAATGATTTAGAAATAAATAATACTTGTGTTCCTTTGTAGAATAGGAAACACAAGTTTTTTTACAATTTAAGTCCTTAAAGAAACGACCAATGAGAGAAGTATAAGAAGAGGGATCTCCACTTTGACTTTGATCTTCAAAATTCTGCCAGAGTGCCTCTATATCAGATCAATCTCTGCTGCAAAACAGTGAACAAATTGTGATCAAATATGCTAAATAATCAAATTAAACCATAAAATTTTGATAAAAAATATTCAAGTACTTAGAAGATAGAAAAAATTAGATACTAATCAAGTACTTGTTGATGGTTAGATCCTTCAAAACATTCCCTTTAACAATTATATCTAAACCTTTTAAGTGCATCCACAAATCAGAGTTATGAAATATTCTTTAATGTATAAAAAGATTTAGCTATGCACTAAGAAAGTAACCGTAAAAGAAAGTTTGAAATTTTGTGACGGAAAAAGTATTACCAATCTTGAATGATAGAGAAAGAAAAGCAAGAAAAATCCATGAAGTGTTGCTGGCGGGATGAAATCATCTCTTCAAGAGTTGCTTGGAGTAAAAGTAGAGCTCATACGCTCATCCAAAACTCCAACTGAAGCAGCTTGTAAAAGAAATCTACAAAACTTGCAAATGGGGATTAAATGCCGGTGTTTATCCAATAATGAATGCTCAATAAAAATATGAAATCAAACTAGAATCATAAAATCATAAGCATTTACTATAGATAACAATAATAAGTAATCAAAGGAGTATTACTTCCCATCTTATCAGAAAAACAATTATCTTCAAATCCAACAAATCTCGAACACATACAAGCTTTTAAAAATCCACAGGTTCCCCCAATATTACCAATGAAAACACATCCAAACACCATACACCACACTTGCATCAGCCTCCAAAGCCTTTTATTAACTCAACAATCAATATTACACATTACAGAAGCAGAGGTTCAATGCCCAAATCATTCATGAAGAATGAAGAGAGGTTGCCTGCTTAAATAGAAATCTGGCAAAGAGAGGGGAATGCATCTCCTTAAGGATGTGCTAGCTCCAAGTGAGTTGGTTGTGGGTTGGAGAAAGGTTGGAATGAGTTGGATAAAGGCAAAAAGAGAAGCAAATTCCAAAACTTTGGAACCCACATCACCAAAAATCATCCACATCACCCAAACTTCCATCTCTCTTGGGATTTGCGCCCCCACATGGAGAGGAAAGTTCCAAACTCGAAAAACTCTCTGAATTGGCAAGATGTGACTTTTCCCCCTTGCCCGGCTACTTGCCAAAATGATTTTCCAAGTCACCCAACTATTTTTTCGCAATTATCTTTTATTTTTTTAATTTCCAAATTTTTTAATATTTCATTTTTTCTTGGGTTTTTTGAGTAATTATTAATTTTGGGGTTGAATAATTACTCAAAAACTTAGGAAAGTGGGTCTAGGGATTAAGTGGGTGCTTTGAGTTAGAAAATGAGCACCCCCATAGCAAAAACAACCTTCTAGCCACACTTTTATGACTTTTTACATTTTTACAATTAACTTTGTTAAAATAAGCCTGTAAAAACGGAAAAAATAATTTTTTCTAGAAATTAAAAAAAACTATGGGGGACTTAGGACGTGTTTATAATGACTCAAAATAATGATTAGCATGGTGGTATACATTGACACATAGGTTTTAATAACCTCCTAAAGATTAATTTATAAGGCGATTATTCTAGCTTTGGAGGTTTGGGTGAAAAACGCGAAAATTATTTATTGCTTAAAAACAATAAATAATTAACAAGGAAAAACACCCTGGAATAATGCATTAATAAATAAGTCCTAAGAAGCCAAACCTTTTACATGAAGTCATCATGCTAACTCATTTTATTACAATTCCCCATGGGGCATGAACATGTTAAAAAATAAAAAAAAGGGCCTAGGAAGGCTTGCAAGGACTTCCGAACTTGAAAATTGAACAAGTGATTGTTCATCTTTGGCAGCTCATTTAGAAATCCAACTTAGTGTAACTTAGTTGGTAACATCTAGCTCCAACTGCGGGACACGTGCTTGATTTTGGTCTTTAGGCAAGGAGAGCATGCGAGAGCCATAGAATCTCTAGTTTCAGTAATCTGTAAAAACATCTCAACTTGACAAGCCAACCTTAGAAGCACAAAATCTTGTACAATCCAACGAACCATTAAGTGGCTTTATTAGAAAATAAATGGAAAGACGAAACTTTAACTTAAGAAATAAATTATTATTCTTAAGTACAGAAAATAAATGCAAAACGTAAATGCTCACTTTAAGGAGCTTATTTTCCTACTCTAAGCATAACATAGTCAAAACGTTAAGTGAAAGGATAAATCCAATGCAACCACCTTAACATTTTATAAAATTTAAATTTTTTTCTTTGTCTTTGGTTACCAGCCAAAGCAAGGACATGTTTATTAGAAAGTGCAAACTTGCGCGGATATTCAGGATGGGCGGGATGGATGGGAGATCATAGCCATGTAGAACTTCATCAAATTGCTTCCCAAATTGGCATGAGTTTCCACATGCTTCTTCTATCTAAGCTTGGATAGGGCTAATGTACACATCTACATGATGATGCAGGTCAACAACTCCATCACATATATCAAAAGGGCTTGTCGGATGATAACTCTCTATGTAAGCCCCAGGTTGCTCCAAATCATAAGGAACCTCTAAATCAGAAAATGCAGGCTCAGGCTGACCCTCCATCGGTTGTATCAAATTTGACTCTTCGATGCACTGCCTCTCAAAGTCCTTATTGTTAATACTTCTGTAAGATTTGGGATGATATGGCTCTGAATGATCGTAAGGAAACTTTGAATGCTCCTCTTCCATACTGAGACCTCCCCAAGTTTCTACGTGAAGACTCCCTTCTGTGGACATGTCATAGATGGGACTTTCAATAAAACCTCCAAAATATTTTGAATAAGCACTCCCTTCTCTTGACATATCGTAAATGGGATTTCCAGTAAATTTCCAATAGTCGTCATATCCACCCATGTCAGATGTGAGGGGGTCTTCATCCATGGCATCATGCTCTTGGCTATCCATGTCTTCCTCATGTTCATAACAATCTTCTTCAGAAGATTTGGTTTCAAAAATGTTATAAGGTAGTAAACTTTCCAAACCTTCGTCAACATGTGGAGAACAATGGCTAGTATCTTCACACACCAAGATCTTATCATAAGTTTCTTTATAGGCTTTTGTAATGGTTTCTTCTTGAGGTAAATCTGAAGAAAAAACTGTGATCATTATCTATGGAATATTCATGAGAACACTCCAAATTTTCAATGGTTTCTATTATGGTATCATGAAGAGGATCTTCAATAATATCTTCAATCAAGGAACCTTTATGAACATATTCAATGGGATCACTTGGGATGTGTTGCTCAATGGGTCCCTCAAGCTTTGCCAAATCTTTGTTATTTTTTGTTAAAGTGATATGAGGATGGTTTTCAACAATGTCTCCAAATAAGGATTCTTCAAAAAACTCTTCAACGTGATTGTCATGGATGTTGCCATCTTCAGAATCTCGCTGTGTATGAAAGAGACCTCATATTCTTTAATAAGCCGCTTAATCTCTTCATTTCTTAAATAACTTAGAGGGACTTCCACACATTCGACATTGTCTATGACAACACGAGGAAGTTCTTCGATGGGAGTATCATGGATCTCCTCTTCACTAAAATGTTCAAGAAGTGATTTCAAGTCTTCAATACTTTGTATCATGGAAAAAGGTCCATCATATGTTTCCATGTGATACTCTGTCCTAGATAGGTAGAAGGTAAAGATCTTTTCAAGGAATTTTTTCAAACCATTCATACTACCCCTACCATCATGCCACTGCTCTAAAAACATCCAAAGGAAGCTTGGAAAGGAGGTTATACATTTATTAGGAAGGCCTTGATAGAACCAACAACTAGCATCTCCCTG
This sequence comes from Pseudotsuga menziesii, assembly GCA_001517045.1. Classification (NCBI taxonomy): domain Eukaryota; kingdom Viridiplantae; phylum Streptophyta; class Pinopsida; order Pinales; family Pinaceae; genus Pseudotsuga; species Pseudotsuga menziesii. The sequence continues at coordinate 28,353 of LPNX010289423.1, forward strand.
AAAAGTACCAGCAAACATTTCCATCATATTGTCTTCATAAAGAACATTGGAGTCAACCAACAATTGAAGGAAAGACTTGATATGCCAGATGGCCGAATCACCATAATTTCCATGAAAGACTGGAAGCCATTTATATATATCACACACACCATGACCAAAGTTAGGAAAACCCGGGATGTTTGAGAAATCGATAGGCTGAAAAAGTCCGGCTATCTGGGCACCACATTGCTCCCTTAATTCATCCATATAAAAAATTAATAGTATGCATTTGATATAACCATTGAACCTTGTACTGAACATGTGGAGTTGTCAAGTGATGAGCTTTAAAGGTTTTAATATGTCGCATGGGGTCATCTACACACAACAAAACTTCACAAGTTTATGAGATAACAAGGTTTTATCCCTTCAATGGAGTCGCCACGTGAGAAGAAAAAATATGCATGTAAAACTTTTTCACAAAAAAATTTCCTTTTGCTTTTCTTTGTAAATTATGAAAAAGAAAAAAGGTTAGTGGAGTCGCCAGATGAAAAATTAAAAACTAATTTAAAAAACATCAAACAAAGGTAAAACAAAAAGAGAAAACAAAAGTGGTACTTCGAGAAAAGAAAGATTTATCGCTGACAACAACGCCAAAATGTTGCCACCCAATTTGCACCTCAGGTCACGTGGCAAAAATATTCAAGCCACTGGGTGCGACCTTGGGGGCAAGCAAGAGTCAAGTGTTGTCACTTGATCTTGACTCCTCCGTCTAGTCTCTCTCCTAACGAAGCCAAGGGGGGTGGTCCCTAGTAAAATAAACTATGATATTTAATCTATGAAAATGAAACAATTAGTCTAGAAGATGAGATAAATGAAACATTGAAACAAAGATAACTGCAATGATTTAAATGACTAGCATAAATAACATTTCACAACACAATGATTAACTTAATCATAACATAAGCAAGATTGCCAAAAAGTACTAGTGCCAATGGAGTGCTTGTGTAAAGGGTTGCTAGTGAAGTCTCCAGAAGTATTGCAGTTGTCTCAGTTGGTCAATTTTAGAATTATTAAATGAGTAATTAGGGAGTGGGTCAATTCTTGGTAAATTTTATTAAAGATGAGGTAATGATCTTTATTATTACGGGGAGATGGTATTCCAGATATACCCAGGGGTACGAGGAATGTGTCCAGATTTACCAAGGAGTGGCTCTCACAGTGACATGTGGGCTAGATAGAGTCGTAGGGCTGTGTTCAACACTACACCAAACGAGGGTGTAGCCTAACGGTACCCTACAGTCACTTTCTAGTGGTTCCTGCTTCACTTGCGGAATTTCCCCACAACTTGGTAAAATAGCTTGAAGTGTCGGATTTTCACTTGTAGGGATTAATTGATGTGTTTTGATAATTACTAGTCACTTCAATCCCTTTTTGATTGTCCCACAGATCTAGCCAAAGTCGTGCAGTGGTCACAAGAGCATACAGGGTCTTGAAGTCTTGGATATTTTAAGTTTTTTAAAGCTAAGTGTGAGTTTTTTAAATCTCAATGCCGATACTCTCGTTACCGAGAACATAGTCGGATTGATTAATTTTACTTTAGGAACTTAAATAAACTGAAAAAAAATTAAAGAAAAACGTGAAACATTGCGAATCCCCCTTGTTGTCGCCTTTCATACACCTGGGGGAGGGCGTGGTAGAAATCTTCAAGCCACTCTATGTGTCCTTGAGGGCAAGTCTCGAGTCAAGGCTGTCACCTTGTTCTTGACTCCTCCGTTTAGACCAACTCCTAATGGAGCCAAGGGGGGTAGACCCTATTAATTGCTAAGGCTTTTAGGCTTTACTGTTTATGGTGATGAGATACGTTACTTAGGAATTTTTTGACAAATGAATTCGACACAAGATATTTGCAAGATTTGTTACACCACAACAACATAGAAATTAAAACTTGATAAGCAGTAATGCGGAAACATATGATAATATCAAATAGATCAGTGCCAATAATGGAGTCCACAAATGAGACTGTTGTTGAAATACAAATGGGTGTTGCAAGTGCTCTTGGTCAATTTTAAGTTAATGTATGATGAGTTGATTACTTAGGGGGAAGGGGACTTTTAATATACCTGTTGTCGCCCGAAACTGGCACGTGGGTGCCGAAAGCCCAAACTACGGGTGCGCCGGCCCGACGACAACCTCTCTCTCGAGAGGCCAATGTCACCACACCTTCTCTCTCCTCGCTTCAGGTTGGCTCTTCTCCAGCTCTAGGGGGGTTTCCCTAAGTTCGGATCTCTAAGGCAGGTGCAGCTGAGGGCAGGGTGATCTGAAGAGGCTGCCTTAGAGAAACTTGGGTAGCAGAATGGAAAATAAGTTGGAATGATGGGCAGGAAGGGAAGGGAGGATCAGTCCTCGAGGGAAAGGCCAGTGCCGGTATCAGAAGGGTGAATGGAGTCAGAAGGGGACTCAGAAAGGCTTTGCGTTTTGTAGAAGGGAGATTAGGTTGGTCCGCTCCATAATCAGAGGCCAGGAGAATGGTAGTATAACTGACTACTTTCCATTACTCCCAGACCTCCAAGGACATAACAGCGACAAGCAACTTGGCAGCCGCAAATGCTTGCCGTGTTAGATTGTTAGCCTTCTATGCCGGCTTAGTCTACAACTCATGAAAACACAAGATTACCACTGAAAAACCCAACATGTCCAAAAACTCATCAATGAATTTCTTTCTTAACTCTGGGGAAAAAAATCCTCCCAGTCCAAAATCTTTTCCATCCTTTTACAATAAGAAGGCTTGCTTCTTTTACAGGCCCAAAGAAAAAGGCTCTCATAATGTAAGAAAAAAGGTGAAAGAAAAGGAAGATCCACTTTTCTCTCAAACCAAATCTTAATGACATTTTTTATTTATTTAAAATAACTCCACTTAAAACATTCGCTGCATATCCATCTAATCTCCTATAAGAATTGGCTTCCTTTGAAAACGGTTCTGAGTGCACAGCTGCCACCCAAAACAAATGCTACGTGGGTAAAAAGGTGGGCAGTTCAGCCGCTCCTAAATTTGAAAGAAGATATTTCCTGAGCGGATGCCTCATTCATTGTGACGTTCCTCCCTCAATCAGCTGCCAATCGGGTTCACAAATGCTCAAGCATTTGGCTGTCAAAAAACGTGGAACCCATCGATTGCCTCATAAACACGAACTGCTCCATCAGACGACACCCACTTACCCATCCATCATTGGCTTGGTTGTTGAATATATCCACCCGTCAACTACCGGATGATAGAAATGAAACCGACCATCGACTGCCAACAGGAATCGTGAAATTAACCCGGCAAGGTTGCTGCAACTCCACGTGATAGTGAATATCCTGTGAGATTTTTAATAAATTACATCCCACGAAATGCTGAGGAATGCAAAATGATCAGCGAAGATTTGCCCAAATCTTTTAGCGCAAAGACCCTCCTTTATTTTCTATTGAGATAGCCCGCGTAACCAAAAGATGCCTAAACTAGGAGACAAATACCTTGAAAAATGGTCATCATGATTCAACATTTCAGTCAATCCCGAATCGCTTGATTGCTGATATGGCACTGTCAAGACTTCCATGAATATTCTGATTTCCATAAATCTGTCAAACGTGAAGAGGGTCGCCTTTTCAAACTTACCACTGTTAGTATGACATGTTTGCGATAAGGTGGGAACGTTCCTGATTTATGAAAACTGCCACATTAACATGAAGAAGCCATGCGGGTCGTCTCAATACTCGGATGATAACTGGACTACACATGTCAATCACTTTAGCCTCGATTCGATGCTTCCAGGTGGATAACTCGGTTCATTTTGAAAACGCTGCAAATAAATCAGCATCTGTGTATCTCAAGTTGTCAATTGCATTATGTCTTGTTCTGCTGTCTAAGAATATCTACAAATGCACCTGAATTGCTTGGTCGTTTACTCTCATAACTGCGCCCTTTATGCATGATCAAATCTAGAATGAACCCCCCATAATTTTACCCTCTGACTGCTGTTCTAAGAGGCTGAAACTACTACAGGTAGAAGTCTTGAGAGTTAACAGTGCCACTGGCAGCATTACAAGACACATCTGAAGAAAGGCATTGACCATTCCCTTCACACAAAGTACCACAACTTCCACTTGGAACAAGCATTGCCAGTAAAGAACCTTCGAAGGATTACAAGTACAACGACTGCTAAAACCCATGTACTCCACTCCTTCCATGACTGCTGTCACAAGGATAGTATGGATACAGATTTCTTTATTTCAACAAATGCTGGTATTTGATCTTCCAATGCACCTTCAATATCTCTCTTAGCATTTCATGCTTTAAGACTAGGAGCACCTCCTGCCTCACAAGAAAAATCCAATTTCCTGCATATAAGCACCTTCAATTTGTCAAAGGCGCACAGCAAGATTGAAGCTTCTTCCACAGTTATACATTAAATCTATTTGCAGCATTGTAGGAGCTTCTGTAAGGAGGTCTACCTCTTCCTCGTGCCGTAGCACTATGATTGAAATATTTTCAAATTGGACAGTTGGATAGCAATGTATAATCAAACAGCTTTCTTTTGGTTGCAATTTCTATGATTTCTCAGATCCATCTTTGTCTAAGTATGCACAAATACCTTGAGCCAGATCTGGTGGACAACTCAAAGCTACAGGACTTCTATGAGATTTATTTCTTGGCAACAACAAATCTATCTACTTTTTGACAGCTGGCCCGAATCGCTTCAATGCTGTCATTAGATTCACATTTGTTTAAGGCCTTGACCTATTATTACAAGCATAGTCATCATCTCCAACATAAGTGCTCTGCCAAATCTATTATTTCTGAACTTGCTCAACTGGGTCATCAATATCAGCCAGCATTCATGTGGACTCCACCAAAACAGAGACATTTCCAGGCTTAGAGACCTTGCTGTAGATGCGGTTGGTGCTGCTCTTCCTCTTGTAACAGCATAAGTGTTGTTGCCCTTTGGTTTCTCAAAAAAATGGAGAACTTGACCTTTATCATCAATCTTTCTCAAACCAGAAACAAATGAACGATAGTTACCTATGGGGATACATGAAATGGTAATATCAACACCACTATCTCTATGTTTCTGAACAACATCCATGGAATCCATACAATACAAGTTTAAATCCTGTCATTGACAGGCTTTTACCAGCTGAACAGAGTGCCTGATCTTTAAGTGAAAAAACTTTCCTATCTGCAATCTTCTCAAAATTGGCATTTTCAGAAGTAATAAGAACTGCCTGACTGCGCAAATTTTCTATCCTCTGCTGAATACATGTCTCCTTCCTCTGTTCATTTTCACAATATTTTGATCCTTTACTCATCTTGTGAACAATCTTTTGTGTCTTCTTTGTCCAAGAAATTCCTGCTCGAAAACATTGGATGGCATCTTGATCTTAACAAACAAGTGACTGTTGGTGGTCTTAGACGACCTTGAAAGACATGCTACCAATTAAGTGGTAACAATACCCAAGGGGTACGAGGAGTATGTCCAAAAACCTTAACCGATACGATTACCTGCAAGGAATATGTAGGCTGGTTGGAGTCTCGGAGACGGTGTTCTGCATCGCAAGGGTGTAGTATAATGGTGCCTCGAGGTCACTGCCCAATTGTTCCTGCTTCCTTTGGGTAATCTGCCACCGCAACGGCTTAAATCGAGGCGTTGGATTTTCGCCTGGGGAGGTTAATTGAAAGATATGGAATCTAATTACTCTAGTCACCCACGCAACTTTTGATGCAACTGATTGATCGGACGAACCGCAGCCAATGCAGATCATACACAACGGAGCCTTGATAAGTTTTTTAAGGATTTTAAGCTGTGTTCTTTGTTAAAATAAAGGAGAACCTCCAGGAATCTCTTTCGGTCCAAGTGGACCTCAATCGGGAAAGGGAGGAGGGGTTAATTTTAGATGATAAAAAAAAAAAAAATCAAAACACAACTCACAGGTTTTCTAATTAGTCCTACCACGCATCTCTTTCCCCTTTCGGGTCAATCGGGAAGTCGTGGGGTAAGTAGTATGATTACTTTGAATTTGTAAAAGATATTGAAATGCTTATGAATCAAAGTATACAATGCTATTAAAGACAACTAAACTAAAAAAAACTGAAAAATTCACAAAATCACAAAATCACAAAAACACGAAATCCCCGCTGGGGGGATGGGGAGTTGGCTTGAAAGAGCCTACTCAAACTTGCTTTTTTATTACTTGGTAACAAAAATTAATTGAAAAATGCCGCTTGGTTCTTATACCGAACGAACCCAAGGGATTACAAAGTACAACAATAATGACTGCGGAAGATGGGGAGACCCTTGGGGGGCTTCGAATGGCCCAAAAATCGCTTTTTGGACAGCACCTCCTCCTCTTTTCGGACGGACCTACTAAAAACCAGCAAGATTTAATTTGTGTAGAGTGCCCAAAAACACTTTAAAAGTGTCTTTGGGCAACCCCCAAAAAACTACCAAAAAATACTAAGTTAAAGTACTTTTAAGAAAAGACAAAAATAACTTAAGAGGACAAGTCCTTTTGAGGATCTTGGCTAGCTTTGGGGAAGCCAATCTAAAGCACTTGATTTGCTAAATAAAACTCTTTAGACTTTGAAAGAAAAAGCAAATGCATGCAAGCTATATATTTCCTTTAAAATGCCATGCAAAAGACGATTTCTTTATGCCAGATCTATGATGCTTATGGAAAACTTTTGAAAAACAGAGATCTAGCTTTTTGAATGCTTATGTATGAGATCTAATGAGATATTTTGCATATGATAGATTAGAAGTTTATGCATAAACAAAGTAACTACTAAGATTTAATTTTTTAAAAGGAGAGTAAGAGGAGAGAAGGTTGGTTCATTGCTTGAATGAAACAAGCTGAAAGGAGGCCCTTTTGTGAAGCACCAAGGGACAGAGTATTGAGCTTATTGGATAAGGAATGGCGTCAATCTTGATCCACACCTCATCCGATCGAGAACCTGCATCTAGATCACACGAGCCTGCACAACACCTTGTGAGATATGGATAGATATGTATGAAACAAAAAATGAAAGATCATGCAAAAATAATCTTATTTAAGCATATAACTTAGATTCTTGAGCATACATAATATGAATAAACAAGAGCAAGTAATCTTACTTGCCTAGTTTACACTCTTACTTGATTCAACCGAATCCTTGAAGCCAGAATAAAAAGAAGCACAAAAATTGGAAAAAAATTGCAATTACCACATTAGGAGCATGACGCTGGGATTCCACACAATCACATGCACTACACGGTATAGCCTCCAAAGCTTCTTTATTCAAAATGAAAATATAGTAGTATTACAATGGCAACAACTCTTCATCCAACTCTAACTAGCTTGAAAGAAAGAAAGGTTGTTGTATTTATAGCCAGAGCCAAGTCCCTGGGGGGCTACCAACACTGAAGATAAACCCGGAGTTATTTGACTTTGAATTGAAGAGGAATTGAGTTGAAGTAAACAGAAACTGAAGAGGTGAATGACACCTCTCACACTTAGCTCTCAATTAGCTTCCAACCAAATCCATCTAATGCCAATTCACCAAATTAATGCCAAATCAAAATCAATTCGGCTTCCTTCAATCCTCACGCGAGAGTACGGCCGTGAGCAAACTTCACCAATAATATATTCGTTATATGGCAAACAATACTATAGTAAATACATGGTTCTTTAATGTGATAAGGATAAAGGGGGGTCCACTTCCTTGGTGCTAGCGCACTCATCAAACATCCTTACGCGACTAGCACACTTCAAACCTCGTCACGCGAATTTATCATGACGTGAAGTTTGTGACGTCACCCTCCAAAATAAATGCTTGCTACCACATAAACCAAAGCCTTTAACATCCCTCACATGGATGAGGGGTCCACCATGCAATCGCAAGCTTCTCCTTGGGTTAGCGTGGGTGCTTATGAAACTTGACGTCACTCTCTTATCATAATATATACCACACTTATATAACCAAAGATTTATGCCCATTTTATGTTGGAGAGGATCGTATGCTTAATGGGGACCAATGCCATGTCACCCCATAAAATAATATTTTAAAATTTTCACTTTTCAAACCTTTGACTTTGGTGCCAAATTGATGTAATTTAGCATTAAAATGTCTTTTTGATGTGTCTTTAGCTGAATAATGCCTCATGGGGTGTTTTGGCAGCTCGATTGATGTGGAAAGTGGTCTGAGGGGTAAAGTGGATGCTCCGGGTGTAAAAACGAGTGTCCCCATGTAAGAAACGGACTCCGTATCTGACTTTTATTACATTTTGAAATTTTCTAATTAAACAATTTAAAAATGGCCTAATTTTGTAGAAAATTTTTATTTTCTCGGAAACTGACGAAACTCTAGGGGGACCTAGCACATGTCCATACGACTCAAAATCAATGCCCAACATGTTAAAAAACACTGACACGAAGGCTCTAATAACCTCCTAAGGCCGAAACACCAAGACAACTACCCCAACTTTGGAGGTGTGAGTGAAAAACTCAAAAATTATTAGTGGTTTGTTCAACAACCAATAATAACCGAGCGAAAAAACACTCTGGGCTAGTCGGCTTGATGTTTAAGTTTGGGAAGCCGAGCCTTTTATAAAAAATTAAATGCTAGGACATTTTTTACAATTTCTCCAAGGGGGTATAAACATGTGTTTACAAAAAATAACAAAAAGCTCCCAGACAAAGCCTGGATCACTTTCGATCCGCGAGATGTAGAACAGTTGGTGGCGGGGTATGGTTAAGATGCCCCCTAAGTTGGAAGGTCGCCGGTTCTAATCTCGTCGGATACCAAAAAATCCATCCATGTTAAGGGTTGGTGCGGTCCAGGCCGAGTGCGATCCCCGGGTGATTTTGACGGCTTAGATGTCCTTGGTTCGTGGTTTCTTAGCCAATGGCAACCCTGCTAGTGAGGGGGGTTCCACCACTTTGCCAATAAAAAAAAAGCCTGGATCACTTTTGAATTCTGAAAGGTGAACAAGTGTATGTTCTCGTCACCCGACTCACTTGATCATATCGACTAAGTATGACTTAGTAGGTAACACCCCCTGGGGGGATGGGGTGTGGGCACTTGGCTGCTCACTTGTTTCTCTTCTTTACAATGATTTAGAAATAAATAATACATTGTTCCTTTGTAGAATAGGAAACATAAGTTTTTTTACAATTTAAGGCCTTAAAGAAACGACCAATGAGAGAAGTATAAGAAGAGGGATCTCCTCTTTGACTTGGATCTTCAAAATTTTTCCATAGTGCCTCTATATCAGATCAATCTGCGCTGCAAAACAACGAACAAATTGTGATCAAATATGCTAAATAATCAATTTAAAACATAAAATTTTGATAAAAAATATTCAAGTACTTAAAAGATAGAAAAAAAAAAGATATTAATCAAGTACTTGTTGATGGTTAGATCCTTCAAAAAATTCCCTTCAACAATCAGATCTGAACCTTTTAAGTGCATCCACAAATCAGAGTTATGAAATATTATTTAATGTATAAAAAGATTTAGCTATGCACTATGAAAGTAACCATAAAAGAAAGTTTGAAATTTTGTGACGGAAAAGGTATCACCAAGCTTGAATGATAGAGAGAAAATGAAGAAAAATCCACGAAGTGTTGTCGGTGGAATGAAATCCTCTCTTCAAGAGTTGCTTGGAGTAAAAGTAGAGCTCACACAATTATCCAAAACTCCAGTTTAAGCAACTTGTAAAAGAAATCTACAAAACTTGCAAATGGGGATTAAATGGCAGTGTTTATCCAATAATGAATGCTCAATAAAAATATGAAATCAAACTAGAATCATAAACTCATAAGCATTTACTATAGATAACAATAATAAGTAATTACATGAGTATTACTTCCTATCTTATCAGAAAAACAATTATCTTCAAAGCCACCAAATCTCGAACACATACAAGCTTGTGAAAATCCACAGGTTACCTCAATATTACCAATGAAAACACATCCAAACACCATAGACCACACTTGCATCAGCCTCCAAATCCTTTTATTAACTCAATGATCAATATTACACATTACAGAAGCAGAGGTTCAATGCCCAAATCATCCGTGAAGAATGAAGAGAAGTTGCCTGCTTAAATAGAAATCTGACAAAGAGAAGGGAATCCATCTCCTCAAGGATGTGCTAGCTCCAAGTTGTTAGGTTTTTAATGGTTATATCAGATCTTAAAACATTTAGCATCATAACAGCATAACCATAAGCCAAAAGATTACTAAAAGGTAGACAAGCACAACCACACAAAAAAAGAACACAAAGATTTATCCTGGGAAAACCCTAATGGGAAAAACCCAGCAACAGCTTCCTCAATATAGATGCCCCAAAAGACAGAAAGGTAAAACCCAAAACTAATCCTCCTCCTTCTCCAGCTATAGCTCTCTCTCTCTCTCTCTGATGTGCTACACAAGTGAGTGTGTGTATCAAATGAGAGGCGCCTCGCTCTATTTATATTCTTTCGTTCACTTGACATTTAACCTAGTTATGTTGGCTCGAGTAAACTTTATTCAGTTATGTAGGCTCGAGTAACCACAACTAGACTAACTTAATATAATAACATATTCCGTAGGGTACTAATGACCCGACTTACAACGGAGGGGATTTCCTCATGACTCTTATTAATTTTTCCGATTAGGAACATAGGGGCACAAAGAAATACAAATGATTCTTTCGATAGAAACATCAGGGATCAATAAAATATATATAGAATATTCTTCGAAGTTACAATAATTCAACACTCCCCCTTAATAAGAAGGGTATTCTACAACAACATCAACAACAACAACAGTAGGAGAGAGAGGACATCATCAGGGTGACACATCTATAAATCATTGGAAGATTTTTCAACATCTTTGGCACATAGTCTTCATCTTTAATGCCAGCAACAACATTTCTCTGACAACATCATCGTCAGCATTTTGGTCTTCAGCAACATCATCATCAATAGTACTTTGACTTTTCGATCAGCAACATCATCATCAACAACACTTTGAGCAACATCATCATCAGACTCTGATCTTCTGATCAGCAACATCATCATCAACAACAATCTGAGCAGCAACATCATCACACTTTGATCTTTCGGTCAACAATATCATCATCATCATCAATCTGAGCAACATCATCATCACACTTTGATCTTTCAATCAACAACATCATCATCATCATCATCAATAAACTGCAATCCACAATACAAAGACAAAAGTCTTCGGATCACTTTTGGACTTAAGTCCATGGATGATACAATCCCACCACATTCTCAACAACCGAAGTCACCGGATACAATTACGGGATAATCACTCCCTATCACTTTAGGACTAAGTCCAAGGATGATGCAATCCTACCCTGTTCTTGAGTACCGAAGCCACCGGATCCATTCTAAACAAAAGTTCAAGGATGATACAATCCTACCACGTTCTCGAGTACCGAAGCCACCGGATCCATTCTGAACAAAAGTTCAAGGATGATACAATCCTACCACGTTCTCGAGTACCGAAGCCACCGGATCCATTTTGAACAAAAGTTCAAGGATGATACAATCCTACCACGTTCTCGAGTACCGAAGCCACTGGATCCATTCTGAACAAAAGTTCAAGGATGATACAATACTACCACGTTCTCGAGTATCGAAGCCACCGGATCCATTCTGAACAAAAGTTCAAGGATGATACAATCCTACCACATTCACGAGAACCGAAGCCTTCGGATATATTCTGAACAAAAGTTCAAGGATGATGCAATCCCACCACATTCATGGGGACTGAAGCCTTCGGATACATTCTGAACAGAAGTTCAAGGATGATACAATCCCACTACATTCACGAGGACCTGAAGTCATCGGATCTGTTTTAGACAAATTTCCAGGATGATACAATCTCTCTTCATTCTCGAGGATCGAAGTCACTGGATCACTTTAGGATAAATGTTTAGGGATGATACAATCCCACTGCTACATCATTGCTCCCCCTTTCAAGGAAGGTCTTTCCGAACAACACCAAGCTTGTCTCGAAAGTGTTCGAACTTTACTTGAGACAGAGGCTTCATCAACACATCAGTGTTGAATCATCATCTGAACCATCATCATCTACATCTTCAGTATGTGAATACTGAACCATCATCATCTGTATCTGCAGTATGTGAATACTGAACTATCATCATTTGTATCCCCAGTATGTGAATACTGAAAGCATCATCATCTATATCTTCAGTATAGGAATACTGAAACATCATCATCTGTATCTTATCTTGTATGTAGAAATACCAAATTTCTATGTGCTTCGACCTATCGTGGAACACTAGGTTCTCCGTCATCTTTATACAACTCTGGTTATCACATAGTATCACGGTGGTATCCAACTCTAGGTTGAATAAACCTGACAGCAGCTTCCGAAGCCATATGGCTTCACAACTTAGCAGAGCAAGCTGCTATATATTCTGCTTCAGCCGAGCTAAGAGCAACACTGGACTGTTTCCAGCTAAACCATGAAATTATAGCAGACCCTAGACTATAACATCCACATGATGTGCTTCTTCTGTCTAATATACTTCCAGCCCAATCTGCATCCGTATATATAATCTATAGTCATGATCTCTACTATAGTAATGTCCCAAGTTTGTCATACCTTTTAGGTACCTCATCACATGCTTTTCAACTCTCAGGTGAACACATCTAGGGTTACCTAGATACTGACTCAAGGTGTTCATAGCAAAGCATATATTTGACCTTGTGTTCGTCAGATACATCAATGACTCAAAAAATCTGTTTGTACTGAATCACATACACTAACTTCGATGTCTCATCAGACAACAACTTCATGTTGGTATCGATGGGTGTGGCCATGGCTTTATAATCCAACATAGCAAATCTTCTTTAAGATTTCCATAGCATACTTTCCCTGGTTCGGAAAGATTCCTTCTGAAATCTTCCGCACTTCTCGCCTGAGGAAATAAAGCACCAAACCAATATTTTTTCATCTCGAATTCTTCAGCTAGCTTCTTCTTGCATCCCACAATCTTTTTCTTATTCCTTGACGGAAATAGATCATCCACATACAGTAATATTATGACAGGTTCATCTTCTATAACCTTGAAGTAAAGGTTAGGATGGCTTTACTCTTGGTAAAGTCCAAGCTCGTCAAGAAACTATCTATCCTTACATACCAAGCTCTAGGAACTTGCTTCAAGCCATACAGCGCCTTCTTCAATTTGCATATGTGAGTTCGTCTGTCTTCAACTTCAAATCCTTGTGGCTCTTCTATGTATACTTCTTCCTCAATCACACCATTCGGGAAGGCTGTCTTCACATCCATCTGATGTAAGTCCCACTTCATCATGGATGCAAGTGCCATGATAGTTCTAATCGAAGTATACCGTGCTACTGCTGCAAATGTTTCTTCATAATCTATTCCTTTTTTCCGAGAGAATCCTTTAGCCACAAATCTTGCCTTACTTCCATCAGCAACATATTTTATCTTACAAATTCATTTGGAAGATACCACACTCTTGATTTCTAGTTTGAGTACTATATCCCAAACATCATTGTGGTATTCTTCCATCATTGCATCTTCCATGAGTTCATTATGTCAGGTCATCGACATATCCTAGTCTTTCGCATTCAACCGTGATGGTTGGAACCCACTTTATTCTTGGTAAAATCTCGGTCCATCATGTCGTACCATGTCGAACTTAGAGATTTTCTGTAGTCACTCCCCCTGAAGCAGAGCATCATCTTCCCTCTGCATTCTTTACTGGAGTGACAGGTAGTATCCTATGCTACTGTGTATCCATCTCAGGTTACTAGATACCAAGATCCCTTTATCTTGAACTTTGTCGAAAAGTTCCTCTTGCACCCATCTATGAGCTTGTTGTCTTCTATAGGTTTCCATCTTCAACCTTGTAGAAAAGGTTAAGATATTCATCACTCTAGGTGATCTATCAAGCTCCTGGATGTGCTTTTCTATGGGTACCTTTTGAGCTTGTACAAAGCATATTCTGTACAGGTGGTTCTCTACTTGATATGTACCTCTACTGGAGAAGTGTGTCTGGTCAATAGAGTATATCATGCCATAGTCTATTCTTTCTGAGGCAAACTATGAACCTTGCTTTGTACACTTGTTCTTGTAAATTCATATGGAAGACACTACGGACTTCCCTTTAGGTCTCGAAACCAAATCGTAGACATCATTCCCCATGATCAACTGTTACTCTTTGATCATAGCTTCTTTCATAGCTAGAAAGGTTAGCATTAATGATGTCACCCAACTGTGTTACACAACTAGAGTGTGTCTGAGGCCTCTTGGAAGTCTCGCCATACTTTTCTTCATCTTGAGTTATCTCTCGTACCCAAGGGCTTCATCTTTCGAGGTGGATCTACCGCTCTCTGAAGCTCTTTC